>JANKYF010000225.1:7209212-7219374 GCA_029829435.1 Erythroxylum hondense | reverse complement strand
AAGCAAAGATATACGCAGCCCACTTGCAGACGGAAACCTCCCATGCAGAAGTAGAAGTCTACGTAAACGTAAAGACTTTAACCTAGCGTCCGTTTCATATATAAGGTATGATTTCATCACGATGGAGGTGTGCAACTCATAACCCTAGCTATCTCTAATTTTCGGCTACCCTACCTTTACCAAAAGACTTACTTGAGCGTCGGAGGGGCTAATCGGGAAACAACCCCTGACGTGCCTTCTTTGTTTTGCAGGAATCTTCTAGCCGGAGCTGATCAACCTCATGGATCCAAACGGCAACGTCCAGCCTTGTCAGAATCAAGCTGAACCAATTGGCGCCCACTGTGGGGCCCGACTTCAGGGCACCACGTCCAGAACCATGCAGGTCAGTCAGGCGGCGGCGGCTAACCTTGATATAGCCGCTGTCACGGCACTGGCGTTATAACGGATAGGTGTGCAGCTACCTGCCACCCTGCTGCCGATACACCAGACTTCTCGCACGGAGTCTTCGAACCCGGATGGTCAGCCGCCACCTCCAAACCTGGAAGAAGAAGAACAGAGCATAGCCTTGGAAGACAACGCTGGAACAAGCGTACGCCCGAATTTCCAGTACCCCTCGGATGTAGATCCCCCCACACCAATGCATACCTCCCTCACTCGAAAGCATATCGAGGAGGCGGCTGATCTGGTGATTCATCAGATTTTACAGTCTCAGCCGGCACAACAGCAGCCGTTTGTACGACAGACTAGCATGACAACCGATCGCCGCCCTACTGAAGCCCTAGAAAAACTCGTAGACGATCGGATCAATGCAGCCATGAATTTTCGCCCAGATCGCCCGACAACTCAATATAGCTCTCCCTTTATTCCGGCGATCTTCGATAGCCTCCTGGCGCCCGGGACCAAAATACCGACGCCTGAGAAATACACTGGAAGGACCGATCCCCTGGACTACCTGCAGCACTTCCAGTCGATGATGAATCTGCACTGCGTATCAGACGCCATCCAATGCAAGGCTTTCTGTACGGCCTTTCAAGAGGGAGCCCGACGGTGGTTCAGTAGCTTACCTCCGAGCTGTATCACGTGCTTTGAGGACTTCATATTGCTATTCCTCAACCAGTTTTCCACAAGTAAGCGTCCGCAGAAGACGGCCTTGGAAGTAATGCAATTAACGCAAGGGAGGAATGAGAACCTACGAGAATTCATCACTTGCTCGTCCATGTTGGCAGCACTAATGAACAACACGAGGGATGAGGAATTCAAAAAATCATTGGCCCTCGATCAGCCCCGATCTATTCAAGAGATCAGAAGTCGGGCAGACAGGTACATCCAGCTCGAAGAAGTGCTGAAAAACACAAAACGTAGGGCAGACGATCGCGGGCCGAGCGATAGGGCGGATGAGCCTCACAAGAGACAGAAGGATCAACCGACCTAGAGAAAGCCGATCGGTCGACAGGGGAATCGCCAAGAGTTCACCCCGCTCAACAGGCGGTATGCGGAAGTACTGGCGGCCATGAGAGCGGATGGGGAATCTATCCGAGAGCCCGATAAAATGAAGACTTCCTACAAGGAGAGGAACCCAGATTTATTGTAGCACCCCACTCCCGCAGGACCCGAACCCGATATCGTGGGTGATACCCGAGTCCGCGCCTCACGAGAGTGGTATGCTAGAGCACTCGATTACATTTCAAAACTTATTAAACGATTGGGCCCGCTTTGTTCGAAACATTTCAATCAAAAACCAATTTCAATCAAGACACATTTTCCTTAATCACTTTACAATTACTACATTAGTCAAAAGGCCCACTGAAATACAAAGTACTAAATTGCGGAAATACAATTTTCACATAAACCGAATAACTCTAATGCAGACGCGAACTGATCCCGACCCCTATCTCCGACTCCCGAGCAGTAGACATACTCCCGTTTGTCTAACGGGGTACTCTTCCAATCCTGAAAAACAATTACAATGTTGGGTGAGTTTGCGAACTCAGCGAGAAACCATCATCGATGGTCCACCCAACTCATGCAAATACATATAGTTCACATATTCACACAATATCATATATAGAAGCATCACATGCATTTTCAATTTACACATATAAGGCGTGTCGCCTTTCACACAGTTCACATTCAATCATTTTCCATATGCAATGCGCATGTGAAACTTTCCAATTTCATTTCGTTGTTGTGACCGTGCGCCTGAGCTCAATAACGGTGAGCCAGTGGCTCTGACATTTCGTTGGGCTTGAAGCCCTGATACAGTGAATTACGTTGGGCGTGATATGCCCTGATTCCCAGTGACGGGCACATTGCGTTGAGCCTGCGGCTCTGAATACGTTGGGCCTGAATGCCCTGATACAGGGAGCCTTAATGTGGTATCCGAGCACTGCGTGGGAGAGCCCTCAGGGAATGCACCACCTCAGGGGGCAAGCGATACCAAGGCATCATCCTGTTGCGTTGAGCTTAAAGCTCTCATATACGCTGGCTGCACCGGTCACAACTGCCTTTATCTGATCATTCATTTATGCATGAAATGTACATGCTCAATTTCCAATTGCCAAATAACACATGCCCAATTTCCTATTTAGCACATACCCAATTTACAATTATGTCACGTAAACCAATTTATACACATAACACTTCAATCACATATTACCGATCCTTCAGACACCCTTGGTCCGAACCCAATTTCATTTAAACACGTAATCCTCCATTTCATCCTCATGGCATACGCACATAATTAAACACACAAATATTGAGGAACCAACTAGGTTACTCACCTGTAACTTCCGAGCTACTGCCTGGAAGTCCCAGCACTGTCCGTGGAATGACGATCCAACGGTACCTCTATAACAGTCAAAACAAATTTCCAATTACTAAATGCACAATCAGAATATTTCAATAATGCACATGTTTCAATTAAAGATGTACGATGCATATTCAAGACCTTCCCGGCGCTAAATCCCAAATTCTCCTTTCTCATTTCACGAAACTCACTTTCACTCAATTGGTCAAATGTGACTCATTTCATTCGAATCCCATATCATACAAACTAATTATTCCCAAGTAAATCTCCAATTGTATCGATTTTATTTCAGAAATTTCACAATTATACTCCAATTATCATACAACACTTAGGTTGAAATAACACTCTAAACCCAACTTTCGTTCACAAATTGAGGTCTTACAAATTCGAATTCAAACTTTCTTTCTTTACCTCAATTGTAGACCTCTTTCCCTAATTTATAATGAATCAAGAATCGCCTCAATTGGAGGTCTACACCAATAGTTATGCCCCAAAAACCAAACTAAATCCAATCAAAAAATCATCCCTCGCCGCGACCTCAGACCTCGCCACGACGCATACCATCTTTCACGCTCGCTGCGACGTCCAACTATGCTTGTCGCGACGTGCCAAATTCCGCTTGTCGCGACGTCCACACTAGTTGCAGTGCACGCTCGTCGCGATGTCCAATAATTCCTTCGTCGCTACGCGCAGTCGTCTTCTCCGATTCTCTATTTCATTTCTCTCTCTAAAACCAGTCATAACTTACCCAACTACCCCAAATCTTTCACAATCAACCCAATAATGCATCAAACCAACAAATAAACAACATTAAAGCCGTAAAACTTACCAATCGAACTCTCAATCGAAAAATCTTCCGAAATTTGCTCCAACCCTAACACCAACGATTTCCTCTCCATAGCCACCCAAATCTTCAACTTCCTTAGGATTAAAGCTTTGCTTTGCAAGAGGAGAAGGAGCAAGCAAGAATCGGGCACCGAAAGATCGCCCAAGGAGGAAGAAGAGGAAAGACCGATCGAAGGAGAAGAAAAGAAGCAAAGCAAGGATCGTGAAAAGCAAAATTCAAAGGATTTAGGGTTTTATACAAAAGGACTAAGGGCTTGTTTGGCGAATTAATTGCCACAAGACCAGTCCAAACTACCGAAATCCAATTTCTTATTCCAATTTCTCCCGAATTCTAAAGGCTTTAAACCCTAATTCCACAAATCATATCGCTAATCTTTCTGTGTCATTTGGTAATCAATTTCAGACCCAGAAATCCAATTAATCCGTCATTAGGTCAATTTTCCGGTCCGGACCTATTACTCCGAAAGAATTCCAAAAAGTTTCCTAGAAATCATTACCAACTGAAAATCATTCCTAGAACATTTCTAATTCACACTATCAAACACGATTATCTCAGAATTCCCAATTCACATCATAATCACAATTAAATGCCGGGAAAAAGTCATGAATGCATGTACCTATATGTGCACGAACCAAATGACTCTTTTCACAATATGCAATGCAACAATCTAGCCTGTCCCAATTTACCAATGTAACCTTCCCATCAGTGACGGGATGTTACATCCCAGGCCTTTGAAGAATTACCTGGACTTGATGTGAGGAAGAGAAGAAGGCAGGTGACTAGATTTTTTGCACCACGAACAACTTCTGAAGCCCAACCTTCAATTCATAGTGCAATGCAATCAAGAGATGCAACTCAAAACATTGATATGGCAGTAGCTAGATGGTGATATGATACGGGTTTATCATTTGATGCTTCTCAGTCTTATTATTATCAACCTATGATGGATGCAATAGCCTCTTATGGTTCGGGATACAAAGGTCCTTCAATTGATGACTTAAGAGGTAAACTTTTGAGTTGTTCTGTTTTTGAAATTAGAAGCTATTTGGCAAAAAGAATAGTGAATTGGGCTACTTACGGATGTTCAATCATGAGACAAGAGTCTATTAATTTTTTTGGTTCATTTTACAAATGACTTTATGTTTTTTAGATCTATTAATGCATCTAACCTTATTAGGAATGCCGAGACTTTGCGATATTTAATGAAGTTGTGAATGAAGTAGAGCCAGAAAATATTATTTAGTGTAGTACTGACAATGATTTTGCTTATAAAGTGGTAGGAGAAAGGTTGCAGAATAAGCATAATTCTTTTTTTGGACTCTTTGTGTTGCACATTGTATTGACTTAATGCTGGAGAATATTAGAGATTCTAGGTATTTTTCTATTATTGATGAGACTATGCAAAAAGCTAAAAAGGTGACCAAGTTCATCTATAATCGTGCATGGATATTAAATTTAATGAGAAAGGAATTTACTAATGGTAAAAATTTGTACTGTCCTGATATGAAAAGATTTACAACAAATTTCTTAGCACTTCAATCTTTTGTTATGATGAAGAAAGATTTCAGACAAATGTTTACAAGTGATAAATGGATTGCATCTCAGCATGCTAGGTTTAATGCTGGAGTGGAGGTCTGTAAAATTATACTGGAAGATAAAAAAATTTGGTCTCAATGCCAATTTGTTATCTGAGTTTGTAAGCTTTTAGTGAGGGAACTTCACTTAGCTGATAGTGAAAAAAAGTCAACAATGAATTTTTTTAATGTCTTGGAGAGAGCGACGGAAACAATCAAAGCCAATATGAAACATAGGCCTTCTTTGTATACACCAAATCTTTTAATCATTAATAAAAGAAGGGAAAGACAAGTTTCTTCGCCGTTGTTTGTAGCTAGGATGTTTTTTAATCCTAATATTTATTTTAGACTGGATCTTACTAAACAAGCTGAAGTTAAGATAGGAATGCTTTTAACTATTACAACAATTGATAACATTGACGCGATACAAAATCTCTTAAGCTCATAATTGGAGCATTATAAGTTATCTTATGGAGTTTTTGGAATGTCGATTACTGTTCGATAGAGGAAAACTTTCTCTAAGTATTAGTTGTTTCCTTTTTCTTATTTGTTGAAAATTAACTATCATTTTATTTTGTTTATAACATTACTTTTGTTATCTTACAACTTACAAGTTCTTGGTGGGATCAATTCGAAAATGATGTTCTATGATTGAAAAGGTTTGCAATTTAGATTTTAAGTCAATGTGTGATTGCAACAGGTTGTGAACGAAATTGGAGCACATTTGAATTTATACATTCCAAAAAAAGAAATATATTGGAGCATAAAAGGTTGAATGGCTTGGTTTTTGTTCGTTACAATTTAAAACTTCGAGAAAGGTATGTTATTATCATTATTAATTTATTATTATTATCATTATTAATTTTGATATAATTTCTTATAATTTTCTAATAATTAAATTTTATTATTTAGTAGGAGTCTTAATAGCACAAGTAATTTAACTGGTCCAATTTTCATTGATAATATTGATCTTTTGGTAGATTGGATTTTTTAAGAACCAAATTTGGTAGATGTCAATGACTTAGAAGATAATCTTGGATGGGAAAGTATTAGCATGTCATTTGGTGCAATAAATTTGAATGATAATGATGATGAAGCTCCTCTCAACGATGAGGATTATGTGCGAAATGATAATGGTCAGTGTAGTTATAGTGGGTATCCTCCCGTAGACGATTGAATTTCGTTTCAAGTTTTTATTTTTCCTCTTCTTTTAATTTTACTTATATTTGATGTATATGTTAAATTCTACATATGTAATGTAATTGTAAATGTTTTTGTTTCAGGTTTAATTTATCCTTAATTGTTTCCTCATCACGAACTTTTATTGTAAATTGTAATAGTTTGAGAGTTAAGGATATTTATTGTTCTTTTTAATGGTTGTTTTGAGTAGTTAATGTTAAAATAATATGAACTATTTCAAATTGTACCAAAGGAGAGAATGTTTCCTTGTATTCTACTCCTTATTGTTCTTTGTATCCCCTTACTACTAATCTTACTCTGTGTTTTTGAATGCTTCCATCAGCCAAGACTTTAGTCTTAAAGATCCACTTCAATCCGATTGTGTTTTTACCTTCAGGAAGGTCTATTAGCTCCCATGTCTGATTACTTTGTATGGATTGTAATTCGTCTTCCATAACTTCTCTCCATTCATGTCTTTCCATTGCTTCTTCAACTGTGATCGAGTCTCCAACAAATAAAATCAAAGGTGAAGTAGCATAGATGTTTTGAGAAGGGACTTGTACCCCTTGTGCCCCTTGGGAGAAGATGTTTTGGATGAAGAGGTTGAACTTGATGATTGACTTGTTCTTGCTGACGTCGAGTTCTGAGAATTAACTGGTGTTACTGTCTCTTCAACCACAACTTCCTTTTCATCTTCTTCAACTAATGCTCCTTGAATCTTTTCTTTTCTTTTCCACTTCCAGGCTATCTGCTCATTAAACACTACATTTTTGTTAATAGATAAGCACTCTTTATTGGATCATAGAGACGAACAGTAACCCACAAATATAAAATGTTGTGACTTATCTTCTAGCTTATGTATGTCTACTATTCTTAAAGCACAACACACACAATCAAAGACATGTAAATGGCTCACTGATGGCTTGTTAACATACCATGTTTCATATGGAGTTTGATTCCACACAACTTTTGAGGTGACATACTGATAAGATACACAATCATTGTCACAACTTTCGCCCAGAAATTATTAGGAAGACCTTTTGATTTCATCATTGAACTAGTCATTTCAACTACTATTTGATTCTTCCACTCAGCTACTCTATTCTCATTCGGAGTATAAGGTCCTATCAATTCCTTTTTAATGCCTTGTTCCTTACAGAATGTCATGAATTCGTTAGAGGTGAATTCACCACCGTGGTCTGTTCAGAGCACTTTTAGATCTCTTGCACTTTATTTCTCTATCATGACTTTAAACTTTTGAAATGCTCAAAAGTTTCTGATTTCAATTGTAAGAAGTACACCCAACTCATTCGACTGCAATCATCCATAAATAACAAAAAATACATGCTTCCTAAAGGAGATTCACTCTTTATCGGACTATATAAATCTACATGATCTAGCTCTAAAAGTTTGATTACTCGTCTGGATTTTCCAACATGAAAAACTTTCTTTGCTTGCTTCCCGAGCACACACCCTTCACATACCTTTTTTAGTTTAGCAATAAAGGGGAGACCACTAACCATTTTCTTATGTTTTAGTAGCTGCAGACCCTTGCTATTCAAATGACCATATCGCATATGTGATAGCTTACTATCATCCAGCTCCTCATTTACAAAGGCCACCTCTGTGTTCACAGAAAAAAAAAAAAAAAAGGAACATTCTATTGATAGACATATTAGCATGAGCAAGCACTTTTCCCGAGTTCTTGTTCTTTATCACATATTGTGAACCATTAAATACTACAAAGTAACAACATTCAATTAATTGACCCATACTAATCAGATTACGAGTCAAACATAAAACATAATGCACATCTTTAATAAACTTTGATTTGTTACCTACCATAACCATGGTTGTCCCATATCCTTCAATTCGTAGTTATTGATCATCACCCAAGCATACTTGATATTTGATTGACTCATCCAACTCTTTAAACTTGGACTTGTCTCCAATCATATGATGTGAACACCCGTTGTCGAGGTACCAAACATCATTGATCAATTTGTCATTAGATGTGTGTGCTATAAATAAGTAATCATCCTGTTCATCATCTTCTTCTACATAGTTGGCTACTTCAGGCTTTGACCAACAAAACTTCTCTGTATGCTCATATTTTTTATAGTATAAACATTGCACTGAACTGTTTTTGCCTCTCCCCTGGAAATCCACCTCGACCTCTACCTCTTCCTTATGGATTAGAGGATTCTGTTTCTCCTTTGATTTGAAAGGTTTTTTCTTCCTCTTTCACTATTGTCCTCTTACTCCCGACCTCGTGTGCTTGCAAAGGGTCCATTAGTTCATCAAAAGAAAATTTGGACAAATCTTTAGACTCCTCAATTGGAGATACATGATCAAACTTAGAGGATAAGCTTTTTATAACCTTGGCAACTATAGTTTCATCAGTGATTTTTTCACCATAAGATGCGCACCAAATACTCTTGTATAGATTCATTCTCTTTCATGATAGAAGTTTCAAACTCTAGTTGATAGGATTGAAGCTTAACAGTTATTACCTTTGTTGATCCTTGGAATTTAGTTTTCAAGATTGGCCAAGTTTGCTTGGCTATAATTGCTACCGGTATGCGTGGAAAGCTTGATTCATCCACTGCTTGTTGGATGAAAAATAAGGCTTTGGTGTCATGTTTCTAATTCTCCTTCTAGTTCATCTCATCATCACTTGTTTCTGCATATCCGTTTCCCAAAGGTCTTAAGACTTAAATATCGTTTTCATCTTGATGGTCCAGTATTTGTATGAATCGCCCTTAAAAACTAGAATATGCGGTGATGTCATACTGATTTGATTTGAGTTTGTTACCATATTTGACAAGGACAAGAGGAACCTGGTTTTGAATAGGGACCATGGGCAAAGAACAACGACCGGTGGTCCAAACACGATACAGGCAAAAAGAAGAGAAAGCACTCTTTAGGAGAAGGTGACTGACCACCAAATATGCATGTCTTAAGTTCACACCCAATTGAAATGCATTTTTGAAATTAGATATGAGGCTGCTCTAGCCTGATTATAAATTTATCATGCACATATGGAAGAAGGGATTTGCTATATATATATGCTTAAACTTGAGTTAGATACAACTAAGATACTGAAATATTATATAGTATGGTTTTTATTTTGATCGATAATGAACTAAACTACATGCTCAGATTGAAAATTCAAAAGTTAATAGTTTTTAGCTAGTTACATCATTACTAAGACTTTTGAATTGACAACCTCGGATCGAAAAAAAAGATGTTCTATTAGTTCAATCATTGACAAGAAAGAGTAAACAAGAATTTTTTATGTGGTGCAATCACGATATCTTTAATGTTAAGATCTCAACTATCGAACTTTAAATCGTTTACGCAATTATATAACGGACCTAATTGCAGTAATAACCAGTGTAGAACAAGCAATCCTTTTTGCCTGGTTGGAAATCCTATAGTCCAGTTTATTTATACAGAAATTGTAGATAAAGTGATTTACACAGAAATTGTTCTGAAATAAGAACAAGGAATTTTACGATAGAAACATAGAAAAATGAAATAATAAAAAATTTAATCCTAGTTATCAATGAGATCATAAACATACATAATTGCTGGCCCTGAGTAAGGGCAAAAAAGATACCTGTCTAATCAGTGACGGAGTCAAAAATTTAATATGGGAGGGTCCGAATATTAATTTTTTAAAATTTTGGAGAGCCCAGTATATCACTGACCCTTAAATAACTCCGTTTTTATATATATATATTTAAAAAAAAT
>JANKYF010000225.1:7180107-7192138 GCA_029829435.1 Erythroxylum hondense | reverse complement strand
ATCAATTTTATAAAAATAGTTAAATATTTTATAAATTAAATCTCTTATTTTATTAGTTTAATGTCGAATTTAATTTTTAAAATATTACTAAAAACTGTTCTCTAATAATATCTGGCTTTCGACAGAAAACGCGATCTTGTCGCTTAGCTTTCATCATATTGCGATAAACACAATATGTGTTTTACAGATTACGTCTGGGATATCGATCGCAGAAATTTTGAGCGTTTGGAATTTAATGTCTCTGCTGTGCAAATGCATTATACACGTGCAAACCTGGAAGGGGAGGGCTGAAATTTGTGTTAATCCTAAGATTTGGTTGGCGCAGTTTGTGCAATTCCATGCTACCAAGGATCAAGTTTTAAATTCCGCGTCGTATGACACTTGGCAGCTTAGAAAAGGATAAATATGAATATCACGTTTACCATCCTGACAAGCTTTTATTAGATCATGGTATTTACTTTGCCCATAAATTGACAACCTGAGTCAAGTCAATGCTCTTAAGTTCGATGTCGTCGGATTGTTGCATTTTAAGGTTCAAGTAATTACATTTATCAATATTTCGACTAACCATCCAATGAGTAATCAAGTTATAATATGAAAGGAATACATCAAATCTTCTCTTTTCATCTTGTTTTATATTTTGGTTGTATGTTATAAGGAATAAAATATTTTGCAAAAATATGTCTTTTAGTCTTTTACAGCACAAAATCTAATGAAAAATTTACGTGAAGTTTCGGTAATGATATTTGAAGAACATGATGGAAATATCAAATATCTATGGACAAGGAGGAATCTTCAAACGACCACTTAAAATATCGATAGACACCATTTTAATTTTATTTAATGAGGCTTATAATTGACTAAACAAACGTCCTACCAATCTCATAGTACTCCCATCCGTCATTCCCTGGTCGCTAGTATAAAGGTGAGGCTGAGCATCCTTGATGCCTCGTAAACTTGTTGCTTAGAAATTCGATCAGGTTTTAACTTTTCTTTTTACCTTTTAAGTTTTTCTTGAACTTTCTTAATATGAATATACTGTCTGGTTCAGCCGGAATCTGGTCGAACGGTGCGTATCCGTTGACGTCCATCGTCTTCAACCTTCTGTGAGGGACACGATGTGGAGTTTCCTGCAAAACAATAAAAGCACGTTGGGGGTTATGTCCCGATTAGCCCCTCCGACGCTCAAGTTAGTTTTCTGGTGAGGGGGTAAGGCTGCAGAATACAAAGAATCAGCTAGGTTATGATCTCGTACCTGAGTTATGGAAGAATAATACCTTATATACGATCTGTTACTAGGTTTAGGTTTTCACGTAGAGTCTTATCTCTGCATGGAAAGCTCTCCTGCTGACGGGCTGTGAGGGAGGTGCATCGGGCTTGGGCCCGGGGTTTGGGCTCGGCGTGGAAGTGGGACTGAACCGATCGGCCCATAGCCCTGAGTGGTCGACCCAACCAACTATTTTATTTTTTCATTTATTTTATACACGAAAATTTTTATTATTAATTATATTTTTTGTATTAACAAAAAATATAACAATATGCCTTATAAATTATTTAATAAATTATCTCATAATAAATTAAATAATTATAAACAAGAAATATTACACTCGTAAGTGTATAATCAAATAGATTCATCACTAAGTCGGTAGTAATTAATCCAATTAATTACTAATCAAGGTTGATGTCTAGCAATACTTCTCAACGACCGGATAGTGTGAAGTAACAACCTTACAAAGACGGAATCTAGTTTAAAATAATGTATTATTACCTTCCATTATTACAACTTCGGATTATCCTAAGGTATAGTTTAACTGTTAAACCTTATTAGATAATTAACTATATTACATGTCGATCATTAATGATTGGTGAATGAGTTAAAAAAACTCCTTTTCCTCACTCATTCAATCGCTCTGACCAAGATCTTGAAACAACTATTAAGATCAATAATAACATAGAGCTCAAACTCATTACTTAGAGTTGATAGATCTCATCTTGACTCACACTAATCAGATAGGCAGGGACGGAGGTAGGTGGGGGCCAATGGTGCACTGGGCCCCCCACCCCTAAGATTATTAAATAATTATATATATACATGTATATATATATATTAGGAAGGGGTTATTTAAAGGTTTGTGGTGTACTGAGCCCTCCAAAATTTAAAAAATTAAATATTTGGACCCCTTATCTTAAATTCCTGGCTCCGTCACTGCAGATAGGTACTTAATTATATCAAATGATCATTCAACTAGCATTTTCACACACTAGGTGTCCGACATCAAAACATAATAAGTGACCTATTGATTACTATGATGACCTTAGGTCAAAGGAAAAATATATATTTAAATCTTTATGAGAATATCTCATTTGACAGTTCATAGATATTATTAATCATTGGGAATCTCAGTTTGATCAGTTCAATGATCATATTTCTATATGCATCATCTATATATATAACTTAGTAAATAAGACTTGCTAATATCCATCCAATAGAAACTATTACATTCATATTGATCTAACAGGATTATTAAAGTTCTTATTTGACGATCCTATAATCAAGAATACTTTTATATTAAACTTTAAAGACTTGACTTTCATTATCATAATCTCCATTATGATGTCAAATGTACAAATTTAATTAAGAACATAATTTTTTAGGGGTATTAAGAACTTATTATATTATAATAAAAAACAATAAACGTAATATGATAATAAAATCATTTGTCATGTTATTAATTAAAATTAATAATCACAAAATTAAAATGTTCAGTCTATTACATAACGATTAGATTATGGGCATAATTTTAAGATTAACAACATCTTAATGGTTTAAATTTTGTAACACTTCACTCCCTTAGCTTCAATCACCGTTAGAAAGCCTAACAAAGAACATACAAATGACGTTTTATCCATGGCTGTGCTACGTAACACACGGCTTCATTTTTCATGCGGTATTGGAATCAAATTCACATGACACCGCATGGAGTTTTTATTGCTAAAAGCAAAATCAAATGTTAAAGATGCCATACGCGATCGTTATTGAAAAATCACAGCCATTAAAGAGAAGGGAAGATTACAACCATTATTTTTGCATCAGATAAGTTGACGTTCTTGATTCTATAGTTTCAAATATGGTTTACATCTAATTGTAAGTCTGAATTCTCTGAAGCATCAAGAAACAGAAAGGGTTTATAATGAAAAAATAAAATATAATATAATATAATTTTTAATAACATTTGTAATTAAGAGTTTGAGTTTGGAGATTTTAACTAAAATTAGAGTTTGAGAATTTCAATTATGGTTCTTAATTTTGAAATTTAATTAGGGCGCCAAATTTTTGCTATAACATTCGACATTGGTATCGAGTTGAAATACTAAGTAAATGACTAATCGGCTATAGAGTTGGCACCATCGGCATAGAAAGGATGACATACAAATTTGTTAGTAATTTCTAGAATGGGATCACTGAATTTGCCTTGGAAAAAGATTTCCATCAATATCCCTTTTTATTAATAAAAATTATTTATTAAATAATGTTATAAAAGTCAACTATTAAAAAACCTAACATCATAATTTATATACTATATTTCGATCAAATTATGATTTGGGATTAAGTTAAACGTATTGATCAAGTGAAAGAATATCAGATATTTTCATATTCTATATAAATTTAACTCATAAATGATCCAACGTTCGGCAATTAGTGGATAATAATTTCTTAATTTTATGGTAATAGTCGGTGTGCTTGATAGGAGCATATTGATATATTTTTTCACTTACGAGGGTGTTGAATCCTTAAGGTCCTTTTACCCTTTGAAAATACACCAACAACTCGTAAGTCGTAACTGGGAGTATAGAAGAATTCCAAAATTGCATAACATTCGAAACTTTCCAAATAAGAACATCAATTGTAGGAGGTAGATTGATTTCTTCCTTGTTCAATTTATTTATGATTATAACACATATTAGTGTTGAATATATATTGAATTGAGTTACAGTGATGCTCCGAATTGAGTGTGAAGACTATTCCTTTTATTACGCAAACTCTCATCTTCTTCCAATTTGATCTGCCCTCGATTCTCTTTTGCTCTTGCAGGCTTTTCATCGTTGAAATGTGCAGAGTTCAAGGAAATTCACACTCGGATCGTTGAAGCAAAACAATTTGGGAAACAAAATGCATCAAACGCTCCATCTTCATCGCTCTTATGTGTATTAATAACCTTCAACTTGGCGCTGTTTCCTGATATTCTTGTGGGTTTCTATTATATTAGATATTTCTGAAATTCGCATCATTAAAGTTGATCCACAATGCTCCTTGCGGTGACGTTTGATTAGATCTTACGACTTTAACGATATTGATATGTAAAAAGCTGGACTGGGTAGGTAAAGTTGATAACAAAAGGAATTTTAAAGAACGGACCACTAAAGGTAGCTGGAGCGAAAGAAACTGAAGATTCCATCCGTTCGAGGAAAAACATTCTTTGATCAAGAATATAATGTTGCTTTTTTTTCGTATAGTAACAATTCGTTGTATTTTATATGAAAAAGTACATACAGAAAATGGCTCATTCATCAGGGCGATGAATTTGGTATAAACTATGGTGCAAATCCTTGAAGTCTTCGCAGGACATGGCGCAATTAGTATCAGCTCCTCCTAAACAGTTCAGGGAGCTAGCCTGTGTGTTTAGTCCAAAAACGAGTAAAAAGAGGCCACAACTGTAAACGTATATAGAGTATAGACAGACGGGAGAACTCAAAGAAAAGCAAAATATTGCCAATTCTTCAAAGGACAAGAGGGTTCCGAGGGATGATGCGAAGGAAACTGAACGTGATCAGTTTCTTCCAAGGGGAAGTCACTATATTGTATATGCAGAATTTGCAGCTAGGAGCAACTAGGAGCATAGGAGGAAAGACTTCTACGGTCAAGCAAGCAATTCAGATGCTACGATTTAGAGGACCTAATTCCAAAAGAAAGTAGAACTTTCCCAAAAAATCATAAAGGAAGCAAAATTATATGAATCCCTGAAAGCACAGCGTAGATAAGACTTAACCAGATAAATCATGGCCTATAATCTTAAACATCTCCCCTTTTCTTGCAACAATCTAGACCAAATTATAAAAGACCAATTCAGCAACTACTGAGCATAGTGAATATATTCACATCATAATGTACTCAATAGAGTGATTAATTCCCAGAATTAGTTAAGCTATGAGCTATAAATGATGACACCAAATTAGGCGTCAGCCTAAAAGAGCTGACACAAGATGATATTGCACAAAATGATATTGCTCAACACTACAACTAGACATCCAAACATTTTGTTTGCAGAAAGGGAAAGGAACAAGTGTTACAAATCTGACTTCATGTTAATGTCTGGGGAAGAAGTGAAAATGAAAGATGATTCATGCAAGGCAACAGATCAGAAAGGGATTCAGACAGGAAGACACAATGACCAAGACTCAATAAGGTCCAGTTGGAGTAATAAATCTAGGGAAAAGAAGCATGTTCTTATCAATTACTCAGAGCTTTTTCCCTGTGACTGTTTAGGAAAGCATGTTCAATAAGGTCCAGTTGGAGTAATAAATCAAGCCGTGGTTCCAAGACATTCTTCAAGGAAACAAATAATCTAGTATTCACGAATTAACAGTAGTATTAACTTTGAACAACTAAAAGGTAGATTCTTTGCTTCCTATAATAAATTTCCAGGGAAACAAAGAGTACCAATCGCAGATATAACCAGCCAACTTCAATAACAATTTATCTCAGATATCATATCGATAATCAAATTAGCCTTAAATAATGCAAAGCGCTATACAGTATACAGCAGATATTCAAGAAAATAAAGGCAACAACAAAAGCCCTAAATCCATGTACATCTGAAACCTCTTCAAACTTAAAAATAAAACATTAAGAACATCAAAACGTACCAATTTCCGCTCTTTTCACTACCAAATTTGCGAAATTCATGTCAAAAGAGAGCAAATTGTAAACCAATAGTTCGTGTTTCTCACGCATAAACCCTACAGTCCCGGGCACCACCGGTCAAATTCCCAGATTTACTACTCGTCGACACACCAACCGGCACGTTCTCACAGAGAACACGAAGCAACCGACGCCTCGCTCTCAACCCTCCAACCTTAAAACCCACATCAGCCACCACCTTGACATTGAAACCCACACTCCCGCGGCTCCACTCTCCATTAATACCACTCACAACCCAACCGTCAACGTACGCTTCCATTGCCGAGTACGACGCCTCCACCACCGATTGCGTCTTTGTGTTTTGCATAAACGGCGCGATGCGGGTCTGAGATAGAGTGTCCGCTTTGTATAGAATACCAGACTCGATCTCGTCATAGTAGATCTTCATCTTCTTATTGGGGTTGTACACCTGAAACCGGGCGTTCCAGTTGCCTGTGACGGTCTGCGAAGCAGACGAAATATTAAAGTTGGACAAAGATAGAGATTGGATTTGGAAATCAGGGAGGCGGGGCCGGATGACTAGCCACATGATGAAGAGTATGGTGAAGAAGATGACGGTAACAGCGATGACGGCAACGATCATGCGACGGAGAATGAGGGCACGGCGGTCGGAGTAAAAGGGTTGTTGCTGTTGTTGGTTGTAGTAAAAATAGGGATTGCTGTTGGTGTTGGTGTTGGGTGGTGGAGCTTGGTAAGGGTAGGCTGTGCCAGTGGGCGGCGGAGTGTGGCCGTTGGGGACAGGGTAGCCGGTGGCGGGTCTAGAAGAGTCTTGCATGATTGATGGGGATAGTCAAGATTGAGTCTTGAGAGGCCAAAGTTTGAAACTTTAAGATGTTTTTGTGTTGGTTTCCTGGCAGCCCAGTTTCTTGTTTCGGTTGGGTCACAACAGCCTAGAAGGAGAATAGAGGATATACTTTGTGGAAGAGAATAAGCGCAACAGCATCTTGTGGCGTTTGAATTTGTGCTTTAAGTTGTTCCTAATTCGAAATTAATCAGCAAATTTTGATTTAACAATTTTATATTTGAATTATAAATTAATCACCAAATTATAAATTAATCTCAATGGAGCTGTAGCCTGCAGATGAAGATTCTATTACGACGATGACATCAACGCCGAAGCAGATTTGGCACTTCTTAGATATGGCATCTGTTAATTTTTTTTAAAAAAATTCTAACTTTTCTTTTTGAAATAGTAATAGGTAGGATTAAACGATATCCAACAACATTACAGCAGAAATGAAGGTAGGGAGAACAGAATCCCACCGGAGAGAGCCAGAAAGAGAACCAAATGTCGAGGCTAACCTATGGGTAACTTGATTCGCTGACCTCTTAACATGAGAAATAGCTATAGATCGAAATTGATCTAATAAGCTGTTTATGTCGGAAACTATACCACCAAGATAGGAGTCATAATGCTTTCTTCGAATTGCTGCAACCAATTCCAGGCAATCTACCTCAACGTCAACCCGGCTGTCGGGAAACGCTCCCTACAACCAGCTAAGCGCCTCCCTCAAGCCAATGGCTTCGGTGAGAATTGGGTTGGTAACCACGCCACTCTTGCACATACCACCACCCACACAGCAGCTCAGGTGATCGCAGAGGATCCATCCTGCCCCTGCGACACCGAAGTTATGTTAAAACATGGAGTCCACATTTAACTTCAGAGTACCTTCGGGGGGGCAGCACCCATTTCAATGGGGACGACTCGGCGGTAGGGAGAACAACAACTTTCCGTGCCGCCATCGCTGTCTTCCACTCAGAAACAAGACGGGCTGCAACAGTACAGATGGTTGCAGCTGAGGGGCGACGCTGGTTCCAGATAAAGGTGTTTCTAGATCGCCAAATCTCCCACATGATGGCCACGCCGCACTGCTGCTGCTCCATTGTCCAAAACTGCAGAACATCGTGCAACCACTGGGGGAGAGACTGGACAGTAACCCAGATCGACAAGCCACTCATACACCAGACAGCCCTAGCAGATACACAATCAAAAAATATATGGCAGATTGTTTCGACTTGTTGGCGACATAAGGGATAAACCTCATCAATGTCAAGACGTCGAGAACGCAACCTTTCTTTCACCGGTAAAAAACCACGAAAGCAATGCCATAAAAAGTTAAGAATCTTCTTGGGTAAGTCTAAACGCCATAACCAGTGCCATGGAAGAGTCAATAAAGATAGAGGAACATGAAGTTGTCCCATCAGCAACCGATAGCCACTTTTAACAGTATAGAGTCCACTGTTATCAGGCAACCAAGTCCAGAAGTCATCGCAATCGTGTCTAAAATAAGAGATTTTTTTTACAGCAGCAACCTCCTCTGTAGACAGGAACAAATCAAGTTTCGCCGAGTCCCACTGCCATCCAGTCTCACTGTGAAGGTCGACAACAGTGAGGTGCTCCCGGCCTACAGCGTTCGTGGAGGGAAGTCGGATACCAGGGAGAGAGGGGATCCATGGATCACCAAAAACTAAAATCGCAATGCCCCGACCGACTCTACATAAGCTACCGGCTCGGAGGATGTCTTGTGCTTTAATGAAACTTCGCCACATACAGCCAGGATTTGAGCCATTTGTAGCATCTAGGAAGCTACAGTTAGAAAAGTAGCAGCGAGCCTTATAAATGCGGGTCACCAATGAAGAAGGTCGATTAAGAAACCTCCACCCTTGTTTCGCCACCAGAGCTAAAGTAAAGTCCCGAAGTCTCCGAAATCCTAAGCCACCCTGGTGTTTCGGCTGAGCCATATTGTCCCAAAAGGACCAATGAAGAGCTAGACCTGTGGAATCATAATGTTGCCACCAAAATCGATTCATTAGTTTCTCAATTTTATCAAGCATACCGACAGGCAGAAGGAACAGTTACATTAAGTAATTCGGGATAGCGTGGATGACTGTTTTTAGCAAGATTTCTTTCCCAGCTCGGCTTAATAGCTTGTGTCGCCAACCTTGTAAGTGTCTCCAGACCTTGTCCACGACAAATTGAAAAACCTCCTTCTTGGATTTGCCAATGACCGTCGGAAGGCCTTAGTACTTGGAGAAGCCTGAAACTTCCCGGATCTGCAGAAGTGGTAAAATTGCATCTTTCACTACTTGGGGAGTGTTGTGGGAAAAAACCATCTCCGACTTGGATAGGTTCACCCGCTGGCCCGAAGCCCTCTGGTACATGTCCAAGCAAGATTGAATCACTTCCGCCTCCCTGAAAGAAGCTCTGAAGAAAAACAGAGCATCGTCAGCAAATAATAAGTGACTGATGGGAGGAGCATGTTTGGCAATTTTGTAGCCATGCAACTGACCTATCCCCTGAAAAAAAAATTGAGCATAGCTGTTAGAGCCTCAGAACATAAGATAAAAAGATACGGTGACAAGGGGTCGCCTTGGTGTAACCCCCGCTGAGGAACCACCGGCCCGAACAGTCGGCCATCGTGGGAGAAATTGTAGGAAACTGTGGTGACTGCACGCATGATTTTCTCCACCCAAGCTGGGCAGTAGCCCAGTTGAAGCATCATTTTCTTCACACAAAAAAACCCCACTCAATACGGTCATACGCCTTACTCATGTCGGTTTTCAGAGCAACAAAAGCATCCTTCCCCCTGTTGCGCCCCTTCAGCCAATGCATGGTTTCAAAACCCAACATGGCATTATAAATGATCAGTCGTCCTGGTACAAATGCGCTTTGATTTTCAGACACAATCAGCAACAAAGAGGCTTTCATTCTGGTTGCCAAGGCCTTACAAACAATCTTGTCGATGACGTTGACTAAGGAGATTGGTCGCAAATCAAAAACATAGTCTGGAGCAGAGTGTTTTGGGATGAGCACAACATTGGTTTTATTTAAGCCAGGCAATGCCGCACTGTCATTCAGAGCAGCCAAACAAGTAGTAGTAACATCATGACCAACGACACTCCAAAATTTTTGATAAAAGGCGGGGTTAAAACCATCAGGACCCGACGCCTTATCAGGGTGCATACTAAAAAGAGCTGTGCGAACCTCAGCCTTTGTAAATGGTCGGGTCAGGAACTGATTAAAAATGTAGAACATTGTAATTTTTTAATTGGGTTCAGGTTTGAGCTTTCTAGGCTCAAGCTCAGGCTTACCGAAATTAACTCTTCTAAATAAAACAATGCTGTTTTGTTTAGAAATAATTAGATCTCGAATTAGTCTAAGTCTGAGCTTGACTCATAAGTCAGTTCATAGAAAACAACTAAATTTAAATTTACGGGTTAAAAATTGTTGTTCCTAAATAATTCTAGGGCCAGATGTGGGCTTAGGCTCTTCTTTATCATACAAATATGGGCCTGAATCTCCTTATCCAATTAAAAATTTTATTAAATTTAAGTTTATTAAATTATTAAATTATCAAGATTTGGTAAAAATAGCTAGTTATTAAAAACAAGATTAGTCTAAAGTTAACTATATAAAATAATATTGTAAAAACTAGATTGAAAGTTAAACTAACTAAATAAAGATTTAAAGTTTAAAATATTCTACTAGTATTAAATCGTATAAAATCAGCTAAATATTAAATAAAATTAATGATGTATATAATAAAAAAAAAAGATTTCTTTTCAAAAATCTTCTTTTTGAGACTTTCATTTCCACCGATCTTGATCGTGTTGCATTAGCCATAAAATGTTAATTAGCTTATTTTGTTTTGTTTGGGAACGAAAGGTACCTTTCTTAATTTTAACAGGAAGATGCTTGAAAGTGTACTACTTCATACGTAATTTCCTTGAGGGCTCCGACATCGTAACAGCAACACTCGTCAAGCTCACAATAAGTTAATAGAAGATGGAGTGTTCGGATTATTATAAGAAACAAAATACGGGAGCAAGAAGAAGGAAAGTGTAGAACATGAACAAAGGGGTAAACGTTGATCAATTCATTCAGTTTATATTACGAGGCATAAGATGAAAAAACAAATCGATACGACATATACATAGTTCCAGAACAATGTGTAGCACTTGTTCGCTAAGCCCTTCCAGTTGCCGCTGGCATCGCATTTACTAGGACCGAGTTCATCAGTTTTGGAGATGTTAGAAGGAAACTTAAACTTTACCTGAACATCCTCGCACGAAACCCTTACAGTGTCTCTCCTGGTTGGCCATGTCCACCCTCCGTACTTCGCCCTAGCCTCCAACTCTACATTCAAATTAACAGCTCCACAGTGCTCACCGCCAAGAGTATTGTTCTTAGTGATGCAGTTCATAACACGCATCAACATCCTAGTAAATTTGGTTTCTATTTTTGATTGAGCTTTCCCAGATAGTGTGAAAGCTGGCGCGGTGGTGTTGGAGAGGACCGCTTTTTTGTCGTCCAACACAGAGGCCTTGATTTCATCGTAGAAAATGTTCTTGTTGTTGGGGTTTTCTGCTGAAAAAGTCACGACCCAGTTCGCAGATATGCCGATAGAAGAAATGTTGAGGATGGATAACGAAGACGATTCAACGTTGAACTTAGGAAAAGCAGGCTGTACATAGATCAAGAGACGAGTTACAATTGGAACAACACTGATGGATATGACCAATATCATGACGAAAAGAAGAAACGTAAGGAAATCCAAAGCCTGGGCTCCTGCTGTATATGCTCTGGAGTTCCTTCGGCCATTGGTACTGACGGCGGTTTCGTCGGTGGTGAACTGGTCGTTGGACTGAGACATAAGGCTACTTACACGCAGAGTGAATATGGTTTTAAAGTGGGTAAGCTAATGGAGTAACAGAGGATATGACATCCTCGTGATTAGGCAAGATTGGAGGATGCCGCTCCTTCGGTCCTTCCCCTAATAACTGAGATTTAAATTTGTTAAAACCCTTAGATTTAGCACTGAAATATCTTTTTTAATGCTCTTATTACATTTTATTTTATAAAAAAAATCCATAATTAAAATTTTTTTTACATCGAATAATTATTAATATCATAAATAGTAAAAAAAATTATTATTATTATAAAATAAAATGTTTATTATTTAATTAACACTAAACGAATTTCTATTTTTGAAAACCATTTTTAAATTAATATAAGAAGAGAAGAATTGGAATTGCAATATTGGGTAATTA
>JANKYF010000225.1:7160717-7178013 GCA_029829435.1 Erythroxylum hondense | reverse complement strand
TCCAATTTCATAATTCAAATTCCTAACTCTCAATTCTTACTCCAATTTCATTTCTCACAGCTCAATTGACCTAATTCCTCCAAATTACCAATTTACCCAAATCAAACCGGGAATTGTCATACAGGTATGTACGTACGTATGCCAGTGCAATAATTACCCAAATTAATCAATTATACATAACTAATAATACATGAACATGCCACAAATGAATGCAATGAACTGTACTCATCCCATCGGTGACGGGATGTTACATATGTAGTCGCAAGCTAATGGTGGCAGATATGAGGATGCTCCGTGAGATGTGTAATCTTAATAGAAAAGATAAGGTTAAGAATACATTGATAAGAGACAAATTAAAAGTGGACAATATTAATAATAAATTAAAAGAGACGAGGCTTAAGTGATGCACACACGTTAAAGGAGACACCCTACACTTCAATGAGAAGATGTGAAAAACTATGAGGGGATGTGGTTAGTAATCAAGGAGCTGCAACTTTCTGTTAAGGAAACCATTCGATTTTCATCCCAAATCCACCCACTTGATAAGATTTTCTTGAGAAATTTCGCTTATGTGAGTGTGCTCATTAAAGCTTTTATAAATTGTACTTAAAGACTGTAAGAAAAAAAAAAGCCTAAGAAGAACTAGGATGAAATGATCAAGAATGATATTACTTTGTAGAAACTTAATGAAAATATGGTCTACAATAGAAAACTTTGACGTACTAAGATAGGAATAAAGAATCTCACATAAAGACGTCTTTATTTTCCTTCAAGTCATTCATTTTATCAATAGTTTTAATATTTTGAATAAGTAATACGTCTCTCTTAATTATTCAGCCTAAGTAATTATTCAGTCTTAGGGCTGGTGTAATTTTATTCTTATACATGTCTCTTTTTTTCTTGGTTTGTATATTTATTTATTTATTTTATCTTGTTTTTGTTAATCCTTAGCATGCTCTCTAAGTATTATATTATATATTTAATTATATTTAATTATATGCATTTATTTATATTATTAGGTTTATCAAAAACATTATTTTTTGTTTTGTAAGAATAAGGGTGTTAGAAGAAAAAGATAATTCTAACGGAATTCGGGTACGAGGATGAATTATGTCAGAGAAGGACACACATTCGGGAAAGAGAGAGAAAAAGGGAAGAATCTATAGAGAGAGGAAATTACAACCGTAGCACATACATACTCAATACATGCCATTCAAGCCTCACATATCGGCTTAAATTCAGCTAACACATTCCTCTACTTGACTCCCCATTCTATTACTCTAGTCTCCTTATTTAATTAAACGATGCGCTTTACTCTCTGTCTTCTCCAGTTAGTCACCTGGTCTTCTTACTGTCGTTCCGTCTCGACTGTCTTTACTCCATAATAATTCCCTTCCCCTTAACATTTTTGTACACCAGATTAATCTTCGGGTAGCGCTTCTGGAGATCGAACAAAAATTCTCACGTTGCTTTCGCGACTTCTCCATTCGACCATTGCACCAACAATTGTGTTACGGCTTTGTTGTGCTTCTTAGTGATGCGTCGGTCTAAAACAGCTACTGGAATTCGTTCCACCGTCGTGATGAACTCTAGTAATTCCGACGAGACTCTAGCCTGATCTCCCTTAACCTTCTTCAGCTGTGAGACATGGAACACCGGATGGATCAGAGAGGTCGCAGGCAGTTGGAGCTTATAAGCCACCTTCCCTATCTTCTGTATTATTTTATAAGGCTCATAATACAAAGGAGACAGCTTCTGGTTACTCCTTCGTTGTAGCAAATTTTGTCTGTAGGGTTGTAGTTTGAGTAACGCCATTTCCCCAATTGCAAATTCACGGTCTGAACGATTGGAGTCAGCATATTGCTTCATCCGATTATGCGCCCTCTTCAAATGGAATCTTGTCAAGTCGATTATGGCTTCTTTGTTTTTAAGCACTCTATCCACCTCTGTTACCTTCGCATCTCCTGCAATATAGGGCATGTACACTGGCGGTGGGTACCCATACAAAACTTCGAAAGGTATACCTTCGATTGAGGGACGATAGGTGGTGTTGTACCACCACTCCGCTATCGCTAACCATTCTCTCCACTTCTGCGGAGCCTCCTCACAACAACACCACAAATACGTTTCCAGAGTTTTATTAACTGCCTCTGTGAGACCGTCGGTCTGGGGGTGATACGCAGTTGAACACTTAAGCTGTACCCTCTGTAACTTAAGTAACTCTTGCCAGAACTTACTCATAAAAATGGGATCCCGATCGCTAATTATGGATTCCGGCATACCATGTAACTTAAACACGTTCGTCAAAAATAACTCTGCAATGTCACTCGCGATGTATGGATGTTTTACTGCAACGAAATGGCCATACTTCGTGAATCGATCGACCACCACCAAAATAACAGATCTTCCCTTCGACGCCGGCAGCCCCTCAATAAAATCCATACTGATCTCCCTCCAACTACCTTCCGGAATAGCGATTGGTTGTAACAGTCCAGGATACGCGGCGTTATCATACTTGTTCCGCTGACAACTCATACAATCCTGGACATATCGCCTCACATCTCTCGCTAATCCCTTCCAGAAGAACATGCTCTGTATTTTCTTAGTGGTCGCGGTGACTCCCGCATGTCCTCCGATGGCATCATCGTGGCTAATTCCAATTATCTGTTTTCTTAACGCCCCATTATTACCAAAGACCAATCGCCCTTTCCATCGGAGCAACTCATCCTTCCACTCATACGCACTTGGCTTCCTTCCGCCATTGGTCAATTCCGCAATTAAGCATTGTATCGAAGAGTCCTGTTCCCAGCTCTTCCGTATCTCCTCCATCAATTGCCCATGTAATTGTGACACCGAAAATGTCATTAACTCCACACTTGTAACCCGAGATAGGGCATCTGCCGCCCCATTCTCCTTTCCACTCCTGTAGTGGACTTCAAAATCGTAGCCCAGCAACTTAGGAAGCCATGTTTGCTAGAATGGTGTTGTCAGTCTCTGCTCCAATAGGTACTTTAAACTCCGATGATCAGTTTTGACGATGAACGGCTTACAACTCAAATAATGATGCCACTGCTTGATTACTTTAATGACGGCCAGAAACTCCTTCTCATATGTTGATAACCCATGATGCCTGCTCGCCAATGCTTTACTCAAAAACGCTATCGGATGTCCCTCTTGTTGCAGTACTGCTCCAATACCTTGTCCATTGGCATCCGCTTCAACTACAAATTTCTTCGAGAAATCGGGTAAGGCCAGTACTGAGGCGGATGTAATCGTCGCCTTTAACTGCTCAAATGCTTCCTGTTCCTCCGTCCCCCATTCCCACTGATTCATCCGATCCTTCTTTAATAGTTCTGTCAGGGGCTTTGCTAACAACCCATAGCCCTTAATAAAACGCCTATAGTAGCCAGTGATACCTAAGAAACCCCTCAATTCCTTGAGATTCGTCGGCGTCCTCCAGTCCTTAATTGTCTGAACCTTTCGAAGATCCGTGGAGACTCCCATCTCCGAAATGGTATACCCCAGATACTCCACCTGGCGTGCTCCGAATACACATTTATCCCCTCGTAAGTATAAGCGATTCCTCCTCAACGTCTCCATAGCCGTAGCAAGGTGCTGAATGTGCGACTGTAAGGAAGAGCTATAAATGAGTATGTCATCAAAAAACACCAATATGAACCGACGTAAAAATGGTTTGAACAGCTCGTTCATTAAGCGCTGAAAGGTTGAGGGTGCGTTCGTCAGGCCAAAGGGCATTACGAGAAATTCGTAATGTCCTTCATGGGTTCTGAACGCCATTTTTGCCACATCCTCCGGCTGCATTCTGATCTAGTGATAACCAGATCGGAGGTCCAATTTTGTAAACCATCCCGCACCGTGTAATTCATCCAGCAACTCTTCAATCAATGGAATACGGAATTTGTCCTTCACCGTTTGCTTATTCAATTCCCTGTAATCCACGCACATTCGCCAAGAATCATCCTTCTTCTTAACCAATACTACCGGTGAAGCAAATGGTCCGAAGCTCTGCCTAATGAACCCCTGTTTAAGAAGGTTCTTCACCGCTTGTTCGATAATGTCCTTTTGGACTCCTGAATATCGATAAGGTCGCACATTAATGGCTTCCACCCCTTCCTTAAGAACTATTTGATGGTTGTGCGGTCGGTTCGGAGGCAACTCTGCCGGTTCTTTAAAAACATCTGCATATTCTTCCAAGACCACATTAAGTTCGTCAAAGGCGCTCCACTGGTCCGTAGTAATTCGCATCTGTTGCAATTGAAACTCCACTGGTGTCGACAACTACATCATGCACAGTTGGCTCTCCGATGATCTTCTCCACTGCCTTTGGAATTCCTTACTGGACAGAATTCTTGATCGCCCTTCTGGGTTCCCACATAACTTAACCGTCTGTCCCTCCCATTTAAACACCATAGTTCGGAGTTTGAAGTTACACAAGACTTTATCGAGACCACTCAACCACTGTACGCCCAAGACCACGTCACATCTGCCCAGTGCTAATACTAGCGCATCCGTGGTAAACTGTATTCCTTGCATAGTCCATTTGAATCCTTCACAATATTGATAGCATTTTAACTGTAGTCCTCCACCTACCGTAATGGAGATAGGATCCATTTCTTGCAACCGACCGACTCCTTTACAAAAAACTGATGGGTCAATAAAGTTATGGGTACTTCCATTATCAATCAGTATATGTATTCTCCTTCGTTGATACTCCCCGACCACCCTCATTTGCTTGAACTCTGTATCCCCTGATAGTCCCAGCATGGCTTGCATGGATACAATCGGTTGATGTTCCTCCGAAGAATTCAACTCGACATCTTCCTCCTCCGTCTCTGGTGATGTTCTGCCATTATCGTCGTCTCCGGTTACTATGTAGAACTGAAGTTGACGCTTCTTGCATTGGTGTCCGATATTGTATTTCTCATCACACCAGAAGCAAAGACCCTTAGCTCTTTTCTCGTCGAAATCCCTACTGCTGACACGTCTCTGATTTTTCAATGTTCCTACCGACGAAGAAGAACGTAATGAAGATGTCGGAGTGGGTAATATCCCATCCGATGCAGACCTACGCATACTATTAGCTAATTGTGAAATGCGCGAGCCTGATTGGTATTTACCAAAGTCACTCATTCCCTTCACCAATAACCCTTGCTTCACTGTTATATTTCCCGTAGAGTTTAAAATAGCTTCTTGCTTCCTGGCTAAGGTATATGCTTGATGTAGGGAATGAGGCTCATGCAACTTTACGGTCACCCCTATCTCCGATTTCAAGCCCTTCACAAAGAACCCCACCAAGTATTCTTCAGACAGCATCAATCGGTTGGAGTGATGGTCGAATAACGCGCAATAATCCAACACTGATCCTGTTTGCTTAAGATCCTTGAAATCTCCAACCGGGTCATCGAATAGTTCTGCGTCGAATCTCTGCTTCAACGCCCTGGTGAATTCTTCCCACACCAATACCCCCATCTCATGGAGATTCCTCACGTATAAGCGATACCATTCTTGGGCTCTCTCATCCATGTGGAGAACAGCCATACTCATCCTCATGTTCTCCGACGTTTGGTCTAAGGTGAAAAACTGCTCGCACCTATATAACCACATTTTAACGTTATCGCTATCAAATAGTGGAAACTCGATTCTGCTAAGTCTAGAGAGAGTATTTCCCTCTCGCTCGTTTACCACCGAACTCCCTTGCTGTACCGTTTCTGCAGTACCCCCCTCGCTGGATTTCTGAAGGCTCTGTAACAGAAGAGCTCTGAGTTCAGACATCTCCTTCTCCACCTTTTCAGTTCTATTCTGTATTTCCGTGAACATTCTCTCCATGGAAGTTTTCAAACTTTCTTCCATCCTTCTAAGGTCTGCGCTACGAGTATTTTCTGCTATGATGATACTCACAGAATCGTATTCTCTGATACCAATTGTTAGAAGAAAACAAATAATTCTAACAGAATTCGGGTACGAGGATGAATTAAGTCAAAGAAGGATACACATTCGGGAAAGAGAGAGAAAAAAGGAAGAATCTATAGAGAGAAGAAATTACAACCGTAGCACATACATACTCAATACATGCCATTCAAGCCTCACATATCGGCTTAAATTCAGCTAACACATTCCTCTACTTGACTCCCCATTCTATTACTCTAGTCTCCTTATTTAATTAAACGATGCGCTTTACTCTCTGTCTTCTGCAGTTAGTCACCTGGTCTTCTTACTGTAGTTCCGTCTCGGCTGTCTTTACTCCGTAACAAAGGGTCCGTACTATTGAATCTTTCTAAATATCTTATTTTAACGAGACTCTTATTAAGTGTTATTGTAAGAATGGACTAAAAAGTATAATAAAAAGCCTCATCGTATGCCAACTAAGATTTTGAAAACAAAGCTCTTGATTCCTTTATTTGATTCGTATCACAGCCTACCAGCTGCTTGCGCCTTTCCAACGAAGAAAAGATTAAAACAATAGCTAACTGCTTAAAGAATGCAACGCTAAGCATAATAATTTATTCAATGAAACCCTAAACCTACAAGTCTTCAATAAACTATCCATCCATGCAACTAGAACTAGTTCCAGGGCCTGTTAATGACACATTGGATTGGTCCATTCAACAATTTCCCAACCTTCTTGTCTGATGAAAATCTAATCTTTTTTTTTTTGGATATACATTAGGTATCCATTTTTTATTGAACTAATCCTAAGTCTCTAAGATTCCACCTTAAAAGTTTTATAGGAGGTAAATCCAAAACTCTAAAATTCTTCAGGTATACTTTTACGTACAAAGAGTCGACATATACTAATCAGTCTACTGCTGATTAATCGCCTACTCAGCATCAGTTTCCTCCAAAGCTGTGATTCAAACTTTGACATATCTCCTCCAAAGCTGAAGAAACTGTGTTCGCTGACTTGGTTCCGATCCAATACCCAGCATACAAACGAATGTTGAAGCTGGCAGACCCATTAGCCACCTCTGAAACCAAATCCTGTGCTTCATTGAACTGCACGCTATCTGCGCTTAATTTCACTTCCACAGGATTCCAGATATCTCCACCACCGGTTGGAACCGACGAGACGCTGTTAGTTGCCAAAGGTTGTTGCTTGTATGAAACTTCCACGTCCATATCTTTCACGCCAGGGTTGTGGACCGATAAGTTGATGTCAAACCGAGCTGATAGTTGAGAACTAGAAAGATCTATTATCTGAAAGTTGGCCGACTCAACTCGGGAACTGTGGTGGGTGTTTTCATCAGAACTGGAGAAAACTGTGAATTTAAGGGCAAGAGCAGAGATTGTCGCAACGACAACGACGCTTATCACTGCACCGAAGATCACTTGTGTCTTTTTGGGGGGACTTTGCAGACTTAGAACTAGACGGAGGAGCTTCAGGGTCCATTTCTGGGATCAAAAGATAATGTGAAAACAGAAGGATAAGTTTATCTAATGATGACTGATGCGCTTGAAGAAAACATAAGAGGAAAGTTATAGACATGGAGGATTGGAGAAATGGGTCGTTGTTTTCCTCGTATAAATATATATTTATTAGGATTTTGTTTAAATTTGTAGTGCAGGAGTGTTAAACATCAATTCTGACAATTCGTTGTCATGTTTGTTTGTTGAGCGGAGGAGGGGATCGGAGCATCCTACAAAGTTAATTCATTATTTAATGATAAATACGATGATGTCTTAAGTTAGGAGGGACTAGGGAGCCAAAATAAAAAGACAAAGGAAGAAAGAGATCAGGTATTACAAGTGTAGTTTGAGGGGTGAAGTTGATGACAAGAAGGGAAGTGACGGCGACTTTGTCATCTCCAAGACAAGGTGAAAAGGCTAAACAAAATTGAATAAAAGGCTAATTAAAAAGTTCCGTTGCCGGGAATCGAACCCGGGTCTCCTGGGTGAAAGCCAGATATCCTAACCGCTGGACGACAACGGAAGTATATGTACACAGCATCAATTTAATGATAAAGTTTTAATCACTAAATCTACAAAAGAATTCACAAACAACTACAAAGTAGAGAAAAACGAAATAAAGAATTCTCTCAACGGACACTAAAGCCGAAAACAAAGCTTTCCTGCACTCATGAGCTTCACTGTCCCTCTGGTGGATAGAAATCCAACAAATTCATGCAAGCCCTGCTTCCTTAACACCCTGAGTTTCAGGGGACAGAGTCGTATCCCAACTCAACTTTCTCACGCAAGCTTCTGATAGCTCCAAGCACTTATCATTCACTTTGTTTCCATAAAGCTTTAGCATGCACTGAATACTCAAGATATGAAATATCGTCTTTACTAGGTACTACTCATTCTGCTTGACTTATCCTGCGCTGATAATTATCATAGATCCATCATCCAACAAAAGCCGCAACAGAACAGAAATATCGTAAGCTTCATGAACTTATATTTCCAATTCATACACTTGACTAGGAGAACAAATTGGATAATCTGTATTGCATCACTCTGTACAACAGCAAACGTTTTGAAAAGAATTACAATATGAAATGAAAATGGCAAAGTTTGCTTGTTATTTTGAAAATTTAACAGACTTGAGAGAGCAGAAATATGGAAACTAAATTGCTAGATAAATACATGTAGAACTTTATTACAGTTACCAATATCATGATTCATGAACCCTTCCATTGTCCTCAATGATCATCCCTTTTAAACTCCTTGCCAACCATATAGCTGTCTCCCTGGGGGAAACCTTATCTTTTCCAAAAGGTTTCAGAACAAACGAAAGTTCTTCTAATCTATTCTGTTGCAGCAAGTCAGCAGACAATTCCAGAAGTCCTTCAAGTGCGTCAGCCCTCTGCCTGAAAGATTTAACATCCAAAGTTTCTTTTGCCTGAGGTTCATCTTCTCTGACTGGGGAGTTGGCTTTTGTTGGCTCTGAAGTATCAGAATTAAGAAAGGGAGGAATTACATTACTTGTATCCATCTCAGAATGATCTGAGACATTCGATTTCAAACTCACAGCTTCTGAACAGTTTGATAATAAAGTCACCGGTGGAGCCTTGTTAATTGCCTCCATGTCATCTCTGACCACATTAAAAAGCTTGTTAACATCCATATTCTGAACTCCCATCTCCACAGTTTCCAGTATTGGGTGCTCACTCCCAACACGAAAACTACTATGCCGAATAACATGTATGACATCACCAAATGCAGGGGGAAGATGGGAAGCAGGGAGCATTTCAGTTGTATTTTTTGTTGTTGATACCTTCTCCAACTCCGGATCCTTTTGGCTTGTAGATGTGCAGGCAGGGGAGGGAATACCTTTTGGAACAGATCTTAGGTGTTCTCTTACAGTGAACTTGTCATTACCACAGGATGCAGACAAGGGATTCATTTGGCATACTAACTCACGGCAACCACCAGGATCGCTGACAGGGGTATCATCTTTATCAATAATTAATTCTCCCGAGCTTGGAGCAGTTACAGTCACAGCTGCAGTTGGACTCACTTCAAAATCATCGGTAGGAGTACTCTTTTGACTATCAATGGTTATCCTGGAGGCTTCATCTGAGCAGAGGTCAGATTTTTTATTTAGCCCAAATTTTTCCACACACAAGTTTTTAGATGCCTCAGGATTCAAATAGGGTGGCGAGCCGCTGGGTGGATGAGATTCCAACCTTTCAGTGCATGAGATTATCTCACAATTTGAGAGTGCCTGTTCTCTCATGTCAAGAACCGGATTTGTTACATCATCAGAAAGCTCAAAAGCTTGAACTGACACTGAAGACGAGACAGAGTTACTGCTCTCTGATGGCAATCTTTTTAAAGTTCCCGCAGGGGACTTTTTAGACTCTGCAACTTCCTTAGGCCAATGCATAACACGAACATCAGGTACTTGATAATGGGGTTTTTTAGGCTCCTCAGTTGTCTCAATCGGACTAAACTTCATGATGTTGGCAGCATCATTTGGAACCTCAGTGCCAACTTGCCTTGAACGTACAGGAAATGAAGGGCGCCTGATTGGATTTGGAGGAGTTCTTTGTCTTGATTTCACATGAACACTATCATCATTTTTGATCAGGCCAGATGGTGGCAGGGTATCATGTCTCGGCTTAGTCTTTGGTGAGGATTCAATTACAGGTAACTGTGATCAAAATTTTGCAATACAGGTCACTGACTTTTATTACAGAAAACAGACAAATAGTAATTATAGCTTTTATTATACCTGGTGCTTTAATCCCTGCATCCCTTTCACAGAATCAAATGCTAACTTTGCTGGTGAGATGGATCGTGCATCCAAATTGGATTTTGGTCCAGGTATAAGGGTAGAGGATTTTATAATCTTTGGAGATGCTTCTACCCTTTGAGTTGATACACCTCCAACCTTGGCCCGGTTGCCTCTCATTGGAGAGCCATTTTCTCTAGATTTGCCTTGTTTTAAGGCCATCATAATACTTTTAATGGTTTTGGGCTGCTTTGACTCAACATGCACACCAGGTTCCTCATAAAATGTTTTCTCAATTCTCTGTTCATCCATTTTAACTGTGCAAATTTTCTCAATGCTTTCCTCTTCACTTGGTATGGGCTGTTCAGTACCATCTTCATCATCGATAGAAGCTAAATCTGTATCAGTTGCTTTATTTTCACAATCTGGAATTATTGGTGGAAGGTTCCTTTCACTTGAATGAAAACTATCTCTATCACTACTTGAGCTATTACTGTTCTGGCTTTCAGCCATATTTCTCCTAGATTCGCGACCAGTAGAAATAGGCTTCTCAGGAGAAGTGGTGGGAGCACTGAAAGCTGGACGATACTGATCAACATAAGGCTGCAAGTAAGGGTGCTTCAAAATCTCTGATGCCTGCACAAAGTATGTTACAATTGTTATATGCAAGTTAGAATACTAATTCTTTTCACCAATTCCCTAAAAATAGAAATAATACTTACACTTGGCCGATTCTCAGGGTTCTTTCTCAGCATGCTCTTAATAAGAGTTTTCCTGTGAGAAGAGACATTATTTAGCAATGCATGCAGTGAGTCCACTACTGCTGGAACCCATCAACATTTGAATCTCAGCTTAGTAGTTCATGATACACATAAGACATTTGACATTTCAATCTCAGCTGAGTAGGTCATGATATGCAGATCCAGTCAAAATGTCTTTGAAATTCATCTCAATTACTAGACTTATTATTGGTCTATGGAGAAGCTGTGAGTTGATAAACACGCAACAATTACTAGCTTAAAGGCCATATATGAAGACTTACAAAAATGGAGAATAGCAGGAAGGTAAAGGGCCAATAGAAGAACGATTTATCTTGCTTATCAACCCTGCCATATCCTGTAAATACAGAAACATTATAATATTATTATGATTTACATAGCTAGACCTATCAGATGCCAAAATGACGATTTTAGGACTCATATTGAATCCAACATCATCACTCACTAGCCAAGAAGTAATTATAAATTCTGGGTTATAGTTTTAAGGGAAAAGAAGCTAATATGCAGTAACTACACAAGTTATCTTTATTAGCTATACAAGTGTCAGCCAATTTCAGAAACTATTGCAGTATACTGAAGGCACAAATAAAAGGAAGGACGTAGAAATGTCTAGGTCATCCTACCAATGCTAACTGCATTTTAGAGAAAAGGTGGGGGAAGTGAGAGAGAGAGAGAGAGAGTTGCGATATCATACAAAAGCTTTGAATGCAGGACGATGAGCAGCCATCTCATATATGCAGCAACCTAGTCATCAGGGAAACACCTAAGACAAATAAAAACAAAGATATTCACCAACCAGTATTTAGCTCTACGTACCCAAGGACCAAATATCTGATTTAAAACCATATGGAATATCTGCAAGTAGCTCAGGACACATGTAGTTAGGAGTTCCAACCACCTGCACATAAGGGAAAAAGCAACTATTAATTTCATGATCAAATACAACCTGCTGCAAAAGTAACAAAATATTTTACCAAGTGTTTTACATTGACATCCTGGCAGCAATTTACAGAACTAACCTATAAAAATGCAGTAATTTGTGAACACAAATAGTAAATAGCCAGTTCAGTAATAGCATCTCTTCTCCAATGACCCAGATTTTAATAAACATTTATTGAACCTTTAATGAGAGTATGTTCTGGTTAAAATAGCATTTTGAGTAACTACATTTACCACATTAATTCACAATCAGAGACCACAACTCACGCAACCCAAAGATCATGTTGAGCTAGCACAGGAAAATTATTACCATGCCAACACACCAATTCATAAATTACCAGAACAAGTACTCATTTAAACTGTATTAGCATTAAGTTTTCATCCTTATGCTATGGGTCTCATATGCCAAAAGAGATAGATTCAGCTTCCTGGGCTCCTCAGTAATATTTATAATCAAACAAAGAAGAATAGATAATGAAAGATAAAAAGGGCCTAGCCCATACTTTTTGTTCATTCAACATGTTATTACAACAAAAGCAACATGAGAAAGAAACACAAGGGAAGAGGAAGGAATACCGAGGATGCCAAGTCCTCTGCTTTTAAAGTCTTAGCCAGTCCAAAATCCCCTAACACAACAAACAATAAATATAGGAGTTATAAAAATAAGATCCAATCATTACTATAAATGTTGAAAAACACCAACTTACCAAGTCGAACATCCTGATCTTTGGTAAGAAAGATGTTTGAACACTGTGGAAAGAATGTTTAGTGATGTCAGCTGATTAATTTTACACAATTGAAGAATGATAAGATCCAATGAACCGTCTAAATACTCATTTCCATACCTTTAAATCACGGTGTAGAACAAAATTAGAATGCAGATATTCAACAGCCAATAATAGTTGCACAAACCATTTGCAGAGTTTCTGCATAAGATTCAGAACAACATTAGCTAGTCCAAGTCAAAGCCTAAAAATAACCTCCAAATGAAAATCACAAACAACAGATATTACCGCTTCCGGGAAACAGACACCATTGGATTTTTTCATCAATTCAGCCCTGCCAATAGAAGGTGAAACAAAAAATGTGAGCACAATTTCATGAACTAATGCAACAATAAAACTAAAAATTATGGCATTTGTGAGGAAACTCACATATCTCCACCTTCACAGTACCCAGTCACAATGCATACATAGCAACCCTAAAAAGAAAAACAAAAGATAAATTGTATTAGGAAGGAAAAAGCTCACTTTTAATAAAAACAAAATGTAGTTGCACACAGGTGTAACTGATTAAAGCAAGTTCTAAAAGGGAATTTGGCACAGTGTCGAAATAAAGAAGGGAAAGTTGCTTACTTTCTCAACCCAAGCTTCTTTAAATTCAACAATGTAAGGGTGTTGAATTCGCGCAATTAGAGCCATCTACATTACATAAATTCCCAGACATTTAAATAGTTGAAAAAGACCTACTCAAGAGACAAAGGAAATGTGAGGCGTACTTCTTGATGAGCAGATCTCCGGCAACGTTCCGTTTGCCGAGCAAGTCGGATCTTCTTTAACACGAACCTAATCAGAACCAACATGTTTCGGGATTAAACGCAGCAAGAATTCGAATACAAAATATAAAAAAATAACAAGTAGGGACATACTTCTTCTTCTCAGCTTTGTGGTGGACAAGAATCGCGGCACCAAAAGCCCCTCGGCCGATCTGCTCCATGAGCTCATACTGATCCATTCGAGACTCCATTTCACTCTCCCAACTTCACTACCAAACAGAAACAGAAAAATGTCCTACAACTGACACGAAGATCCCAATCCCAGCTCCAATCACAAATCCAAGAAGAAGAAAAAAATCAGATCACTTTTCTCCTTCGACTCCTCATAGATCCAAACTATCCCAAATCACTCAAAAATTTAAATGCCTCACTTGGCTCTTGAACTCGATCATTTCCATAAATGAAAATTTCCTCTAGAGTCCATTCCACTCGATCTTCTCCCTCACTCTCTCTCCTCCTTTGACTATTTCTGTGTCCTATTACTATCCGTGTGATACAGAGCAGAGCAAGTACTAGAAACTGTAATATATAACGAGTATGATTGGATTCGTACTAAAAACCAAAAGCCTTGTTTTCTTTTTTCTTTTCCCTCTTAATTAACGAACTAACTAGGGATTATGGTTATTAGTTAACCATAGTGTTAAAAAATAAGAAACCATAGTTAACTACAGTTAACCATAGTGATAAGGGGCTCTCCTGGCTTAAGTGAGGTCACGGGTTCGAACCATCTTCATGTATGCAGCAGTTTAAAACTTGGGACCACAGCTTTGCCTTCCGTAAGGGACCTACCCGACTCGAGCGGAGATTAGTCTGAGAGTGGATGGCTTAAAGGTGTCTTCCTATAGTTGGGACCCTCCTAAAACACCTCATAGGCAATAAAAAAAAAAAGCTAGCAACCAAACTCCAAAATACAGGTGAGTTGGTAAAGAACTATTTTAGTTTAAGTTAGATCATAATTTAAACTCTTATTATATATACAACTGTTTAAAACTTTAGGTTAAGGCTTTACCTTTAGACCTACTCGGTTCAAGTGATGATTAATTTAAGTGTAGATAGATTAAAAGTGTCTTCCAATAATTGAAATCCTTCTGAAATCACTAATGAAAAAAAAAAAAAGAGCTAACCACCAACTTATACCTAACTGGACCGAGTGCTCTTTTTTTTCTAGGGATGAGATTCTCAGCTCTATTTTTTCCTCTGTTTGTATTTTATCTTTTTTAAGGGTTTAAATCTTCTATTCTTGTTGTGGAGAGGGCCGTTTTTTAATATTTTATAAATCTTGGATAAAGTAAAAAAATTCCTATTTTTTACTATTTTTAGGTAAAAAAAGAAACAAAATATAAGTATTTTTTATTATTCTTTTATAAGGTCAAAATAGATTTTACTCTTTTTTATCATTTATAAGATAACTCCAGAGTAAATGCCCACCCTACCTTTAACCTGGGCCGGTCTGGTTACGGATGATTCCTTCTCTGCCGACACCAGCAGTTTTACTTCTGTTCTTCACACACGCACGGCACAAGTTGTTCGCCTGTCTCCCAAGAGTTATAACTAATACAGATTTACTTTCTACTTCTTTTATGTCGATCTAATTCTAATTTTGATTATATTTTTAAAATTTAAAATTAAAAATTTTATTAATTTAAAAGATTTACTTTCTACTTCTTTTATGTCGATCTAATTCTAATATTGATTATATTTTTTAAATTTTAAATTTTAAATTTTAAATTTATTAATTTAACTTTTGTTCCATTTTTAAAAGGTTGTTCTTAACGATGTACATGTCTATTTATGCGTAGGGACTACTACCCTATAGCAGGAAAAAAAGTGCTTCACTTCTAAATGAGTGAGAATTTCCAACTTACTAGGAGCCAAATAACAAACGTACAAAACAGTAAATGGTAGTTAGTTGTCTGTATGATGGCGTTTAGAGTGTTTTAGCTAAAAAAGGACCGTTTGATACGTTAGACTCGTGACTAGTGGTCCTACTTAATACATGCTTACCTTAAGTTTATGTGGAATCATAAATGGTATTTAATAGTCTTGTTAAATATCTATGAATTTATTATTTAATTATTTAATTTTTATAAATAAATAAAAAAACGGATTAATTTTTATTTATGAGTTTCGTTTTCTAGTTAAATTTTAAAATTTTTAATAAGTAAAGAAAATCTTTTTTATTATTTTTAAAATTCTTTAATTTTATTTGATATTTATTCAATTTTATTACAGTCAAATATCGGTTGAACATTTTTAATCGTAATAAATCTCTTGTATTATTGGTTTAATTTACGATCTGATTTTTAAAATATTGGTCCTTTATTTTCTTAACACCAAATAAAATGGGAATATGAGGAATTGTTTATTTGTTCATCAAATTAATTATATGTAAAAGGTCATTTTATCCTCAATTTTTGTTAAGAAATAAAATAAACAATAAGATGAAATTGGCTTCTAAAACAATTGGAATCAACAACAGGAGAGCGCGATCTCCACTGAAATTTACGAGTTTGACATTTTTAATGGATAATGAATGTATAATTGAGTCCGAGACATGAGGGTTGGCTTTCACTTCAAACAAAATAACACCAACACCAACTCTATTATTATCACAACATGTGCCTCTTGCCGCGAGGCTATCATACCTTGACATGCTATCATTTTTTATGAATTTTTCATTTTATAAACTCTTATGAATTATGGATATTTACGTTAAGCTTCAATATATAAAGTTTAAAAATAAGTTTGACTTAAACTTTGGTCATTTTTTAATTTTACATGTATTTATAAAACTATTACATAATCTCACATTTGATCAAATTATGGCAAATCTTCTTTTTATTAATCATTTTCTTCCTATAAAATGATTATGTTTCAATCTTAAATATCATGTCATAATTTAGAGAACCAATAGCACGTGAATCACCCGACTTTGTTCTCTGACCGATAATAAATACTCGTACAGAAGTTAGGTCAAAGAAACGATACCACAGTCACGAAATAATGTGACCTGTAAAAAATATCACGTGTTTTCTAACATTGAAATCGTATCTTTTGTGAAGTCAATTAGGTGATAAAGATTACTGATGAAAAAGGAGTTTGTGGTATTTTGAGTTATAAGGTGGTTTTTATAAAGGCTAAAACTTCAAAGCGTGGGTGAGTTGATGGGGAGTTTTTTTGATTTAAGTGAGGTCACGGGTTTGAACCGTCTTCATGTATACAGTCGTTTAAAATTTGGGATCAGAGTTTTACCTCCTGCAAGGGACCTACCCGGCTCGAGCGGGGATTAGTCTAGAAGTGGATGGCTTAAAAATACTTTCATATAGTTGGAATCCTCCTATAACACTTCGTGGATAACAAAAAAGGCTAAATTAAAAAAAAAGAAACCACATTAATGTCGCATTATTGACCCATTATATAAATACATTAACCCTTAGGAGTGATTGAGTTGACGGATTGAGGAGCATGAGGTCAAAAGATTTTGTCTTCGAATCCTTTCACCTATGTTCTCTTGATCGAGCATGTCGTACAGAACTTGCCTAATATGAAGTACCCAAATTGGCATAATTTGTAAGTTATTGCGTCAATCAAAATATTTACTTAGTGCATATCTAAATGATTACAACTGCGAATTACTCTGTTTAAAGGTTTTTTGTTTTATTTGAATAGCCTTAACAAATTTATTTATAGGTTATTTTAATAATTAGTGGATGTTTCATTGTTTGGCTCACTCTCACCAAGTATTTGGTATGATCAATAATAAGAATTGATTAATTGCTCTAACTGTAAAAATTTTGAATTGATTAATTTTTTATTTTAGTTTATTTTGAT
>JANKYF010000225.1:6981391-6996286 GCA_029829435.1 Erythroxylum hondense | reverse complement strand
TGTAATACTCAAACTAATATGACCAAAATTGAAAATTGAATATAAATTTTATAAATTAAGAATATATATTTTTTAATATGTTGAATATGCCAATTGCCATATGCATATAGTATTTGGATACGAAGACAAATTAAAACGGGTATCCTGAGTCCTACACTCCTACCCCTACAGCTCTCCGTATCTACCCACGTTTCTGGCTTAGTTGTAATGCTTCGAACCCAAACTCGGGGGTCTTTGACTTCCGGCCATTTGGCATTTTGGCGGCTTTTGTTTGATAAATGTGTTTTGTATTGTGTTGACCACCACCAGAACGAAGATCCAATCAGGAGAGCTTTTGACTAGTAAATGGAAAAAGCTAGCTTATAGAGTTATAGCAAAGAGTGCTTTTTCTTCTCATATACTCTGTCAAAGTTGGCTCAACACGTGCCAATCTTCAAACTTTACCACCATTGCAAGACCTTCATCAACCTATTAAATACATGCCTCTTTCTCTTGCCCCCTACAACTAAGAAATCAACAAAACACCCTTCATCATTTTCTCTATTTCCAGTTATCCAATATATCTTTCAAGCAAAGATCTTGAGATTTGTTGTGCCTGATGGAAGATGTAGACATTCCTCTATATTTTCTGTGTCCCATTTCGCTTCAGATCATGAAAGATCCTGTTACAGCTATTACAGGCATAACCTACGACCGAGAAAGCATCGAAAAGTGGTTGATGGCGGCCAAAGACATCCCTACATGCCCTGTAAGCATGCAACCTCTCCCTAGAGACTACGACTTGACACCGAACTACACATTGTTGCGGTTGATTCAATCATGGTGCACTTCAAAAGCTAAAATGGGAGTCGATCAAATTCCTACCCCGAAAACTCTTCTCAGTAAGGCTCATATAGTGAGTCTTATCAAAGATCTTGACGACCCTCTTAAGTGTGTGAAAGCTTTGAAGAGAATGGAAGGCCTTGCCTCAGAGAATGAGAGAAACAGGAGGTGCATGGAAGAGGCAGGTGTAAACAAAGCTATGTGTTCTTTTATCATAGGATGTTTTAAAGGAGGCAAAACAACGGGTCTTGAGGAAGCACTGAGGCTTCTCCATACTGTGTTGAGCTCATCCGAGGATTTCAAGATTTTTGTCAAAGAAAATTACGATTTTATCGATTCGTTGACATGGGTTTTAGATTGTGATGAAATTGATAATCAAGTTGGTGTGAAGACACATGCAATGCTAATCCTGAATAAAACGGTAGAAATCGCATCGACAATACTGTTGGAGAGGCTAAACTCAGATTTATTCAAAAGAATTGTGGGGTTGCTAAGAGATCACAAAAAGTTCTCTCAACAAACAACTAAATCCGCCCTGCAGGTTCTGATAGATGTCTGTCGATGGGGGAGAAATCGAACAAAAATTGTGGAAGCAAATGCAGTGTTCGAACTCATCGAAATGGAGCTAGAAAAGCCAGAGAAGAGGATCACGGAGCTGATATTAACGCTCCTGGCACAACTATGCTCCTGTGCAGACGGAAGAGCGCAGTTCACGAAACATGCAGGAGGGATCGGCATGTTAGCGAAGAGGATCCTCAGAGTTTCACCAGTATCAGATGATAGTGCACTACACATTCTTGACTTGATCGCAAAATTCTCTGCTAAAGATGAGGTTCTGATGGAGATGTTGAGTGTCGGGGTTGTTTCAAAGCTTTGCATGGTCATGCAAGCAGATTGCGCCACCAACTTGAAGAATAAGGCAAGAGGCATCCTTAGGTTACACTCTAAAGTGTGGAACAATTCGCCTTGTATAGCTGTGTATCTATTAACAAGGTACCCAAGGTAACGAAGACTAAGAAATTTTAAGGTTATAAATTACTACTAGTTGATGCCATGTTCATAAACAAAGAAGCTGATCCATAAATCAGTGGCATGTTTAACTTTCGTATAAGCTTTGTTTGAATCTATGCAAAAGGAAACTATTGTATCAATACAATACAAAAGAAAGATGGAAAATATGTGTAATTCTATAATATTCCTGTGGGGTTTGATGAAGGGGAAGTCGTAAGTTTTTTCTTTTTTAACGAAAAGGAGAGAATACACTAATTACGTGACTAATACAAGGAAACAAACTCCATATATATCCTCTGAAAGGAACGAGAGCCAATTAACACACCAGTTGTCTTCTCTATAAATATGACGAGATACAACTACCTAGTTTCGAGCAAACATATCGCTTAATATCTATTACTAGGGGGGTTGTGAGGCATTGTCCTTTTAGTCGAAGAGGACAGGATATTAGTGACTGTTAAAGAATTCACCTCTAATTCAACTAGAAGATAACCAAGATTCTAAGCAAGCTTGAGTTCAGAGAAGACTTCTCAAAGTTCTGCAAAAATAAGGAAGCACCAGCCAATATTCTGAACAAAACTTTCAAGACAAACGCCTTTATTATCTCGAATAAGTTCACCTGTTGAGACTGAAAAAGACGTTCTTTTACATGCTCCATCCGTATTCAACCTTGTCCAACCATACCGGAGTTTAGACCAGCCTATAAATTGTTCAGTTTGAGGTTGGTGGCCAATATTAGCTTTACCTTGCCACACCGAAACCTTGTAAATCTGGTGAACATATTCCGGTGCATAAAATGCAGAGGTCCCCGTCCTTAAAACGTGTTCATAAAAAATGTTCTTAGACCTTAAGAATCAACAGACAACACCAAAAATAATTAACCAGTCAAAGTCGTAAGTTGATTATTTTGAAGATTACGAAAGGAGTGGAGCGTTACAAAATAGCAAAATTTGGACCATTGACTCGCTATCTTCATCTCACCACCGTCGTCAGCTCAGACTCCGTGAAGGCCAATCGTTTCGTCTTCTGATCAGGTAAATCAAGTGAATAGCTAAAGTCAGGCAAAAAATAATTGACAATAAATATGCATTTAATGTGATCATCACAGCAATAAAGCGTTTACTTTGCACTTTCGAGAAACAAAGACTACTTTTTGGGATTATTCCTTCCAACTTATTTCAAGATGCAGACATACGGGCAATAATATACCTTTCAGACTGTGTACAAGTTGCCCTCAAGCACTGGAGTTGAGTTGAAAACTATTATACATACCATTTCTATGTCAAAAGGTATTCTATATTACATCCTGTGCGATCAAAAATACACAGCCATTTACAATTCAAAGACATCAACATTTGAATACCCTTTATGTATATAACAGTCACTACTATTGCACATCCTGAGTGGCATGGTTTTCAGGTCTGTTGGATTCCCCATAAACTTCCCCTCGGTCCCTTGCGTCTCTAAACATGGAAAGGAATGAGTTGAGGCCCTCATAAGAAGCCCCTCCTAATACCCACAGCAACATCGAACTGAACGAATTCATTGCACCAGGGTTGGGGCTAGTTTCTGCTTGCTGCATAACTGCTTGACCTGGAACCTGCATAGGGTTGCCTCCTCCGTCTGGGTTATCATTTTCCAAACGCAGTTGAAGACCCAAACGTCGTATGCCATTTGGTACTTGTTGGTTCATTCCAGGTCTGAGTGTAGGACCCGATGCCATGTCTCTATTAACTGGGCCTTGATTGCCAGTGTTCAATCTAGTTATGTGCAAAGTTGATGCCAGAATGGTCGAGGAGGTGATATGGAAGTCTGACTGTTGTTGAAACTGCGACCTTCTGTTTTGTAGAAACCTTTGCAGGGCCGGCACCTGAGGTCAAGTAGAATAAAGATCCACTAAGAATGACGTAACAGCAAATCCAAAAATAATATACAAAACTTAATCAATCAATGAGTGTATACTTCTTTAGAAACCTGCTGATGAGTATAAATAGCAACATGATAGGAAAACTCATCTTCAAAGTGCTTGAGGTTTTCATTCCATCATTACCTCAAATCGGTTCCAGAAATATAGGATTAAATGCTGCATAAATGCTGCAGTTGTAGAAAGAGCCAGATAGGTAAAGCCTGGAATGAATTAAAGATGCATTAGCTTGCACAAATAGTTTGCAGCCACAAAGACAGATAAGAGTAACATGTCCATACCATAACCATAGGAAAAGAAGTAGATGTGAAAAACCAGAAAGTAGAGCAGAAAGAAGCGAGGAAAGAACTTCATAGATATTGGTGTGTGTACACTGCAAATTAATGAAACAGGTATTAAACCGTAACAGCTAACTGCTGATCTTCACAGAACTAGAGTGTCTTGAAACAGGTATTAAACCGTAAAAGCTAACTGCTGATCTTCACAGAACTAGAGCGTCTTAATTAGATTAAAACCATATTTAACATAAAATCATATCAAACAGAAATCCAGTGCCTGGATTGATCCCTGTGATGTCCAAAAACAACAGAAGAAAAGAAATATAAGATATTGACAAGAATATCCAAAGAGAAGAGAGAGAGAAACCTTATTAGTGTGAATAGCTCACACAACCAAACGAGAATTAAGACCATGAAAGCCAACAACTGATCTTCGTAAAACTCAAACAGGAAAAATAAGATACCAATCATAATCTGCAGAGCAAATGTAGACTTTCATCAAACATCAAGTTCAGAAGGTAACTATAGCCAGAATAATTACCAAAAGTAAAGGTCTCTACAAGCATTTCATAGAAACATTAAGAGAATAAACATCGGAAGAATATCTCGGTGATAGACTAGCAGTTAAGTCAATGAGGTGAATACTTACAGGTACAAAGACAAGCGATTCAATCACATGCAAAAAGATCAACTGAAAAGTTGGCAGCCGATGTCGAGCATGGTGTTGAAGCTGTACTGCAAATTTTAGAATGGAAATCACAAATCACACTCAACATAAGCAGCAGTAACTAGATAGATGTATGTTGACGAAGGCATACAAGTACAGTGCTATGTCTGCCCTTCCGAGCAACTAGCAAACTACTAATATCACAAGCAGTGACAAAATTTAATGAGAAATGCATGTGCTCCATTTTATCCACACTATGCAACATCTTGCAAACAAAACTGAAGTAAAGCAAACCTGTGAATTTCAGCATTCGAGATTGCGTCTCTCTCAATGTAAATGATACTGACATCGTGGTAGTAAAGAAAACAAACAGCGACATCATAAGCACCCCACACTTTGTCACAAGATAGTCTTCATGGAAAACAATTAAGAAGTAAACTCATCGGGACTCTATAATCTGAATTGAATATAAGGAAAAAAAAACTGCATTGTGAATAAGGAGGGAAAGATTGATAATATTTAGACAGATGTAAGGCTAGAATGTGGCAATGCAGACAGGCATAAGACTGACATGTAGACAGCACCAGGGAAAGCCTATGGCTTTCTCATCACAACATTTACTAGATACAGTTAACTAATGATTACTGTATAGTCTGTATAGACTATTCGGCGTATCTGAGTTCAATTTTTATCAACTAAAAGAATTCTAGATATTAAAAGCATAAACAAAACTTTATACCTCATACACCTATCTAATAGTGATTCATAAAACTACTTGATGCTTTTAACTTTCTGCATGCTACCTATCCTGACAAAGTCGTAGTTGCCTTTACATGCGGGTGTACAGAGTTTTGCTTGAAGAATCTCAAAAATCACTTGGGCCCAAAAACCTTCCATTTTACATTTTATAATTTGTCATCGTACACTATCATAGATCAACCTGCCTTAGACCATCCGAAACTGAGGCCATGGAAGAACTCAACATTTGATCTTTCAGCACATAAATATTTGGTGGACTGAATAGTTTGATTGCATCACTCCTGGTTCAGAATCTTTCATTAAGAAAAGCTATTTCACCTAAGGACATACATCTGCCTCAGGAGTACTGATAACAATAATTGACAGTATCAACAATTATTAATAGGACCTCATGTCTGAAAATTGTAAATTGCAGATAAATTGTATAGACCACAGACCTCCAAATTTTGCTGGACCTTCAGGCAGTTCTTGTGTATAACTCAGACTGTAAAATTCCTTCGACTGAAAATTGTAGAGATACCCTGCAAAAAATTGACGATTTGAACTGCATGTTGTTGGTCCCTTCATATTGTCGTAAGACTAACGCTAAAACCTGATAATTTGTTCCTTTAATCATATCAACCTATTATAGCCTTATTGTACAACTTGTTCTTGTACCTTGTCATGAAAGAGCGGTGGACGAATTTGAAGATGAGGTCACTAGATACTATAGGACATGTATGAAAAGTTACAAAGCATTGGACAAAGCAAAAATGGAGACACAACTTTGTCTTTTTATGTGATTAATGAAGGACACACTGAAGGTGGGTTGAGTCTTGCTATTATTCTCCTAGTGAACAAGATGTAATTTCTTTTTCTGGACATCATTGCTTATTAGCAGGGTAGTTATCTTATCTGAACTGGAACATTATCAATTCCTCTAGCATCAACTTCATAAGCATTATGCAGTTACAATTTAGTCAAATTATTCCGACAAACAGCTTTTTGGTAAAAAATGACAGTGACTTTTAGACAATTCGGTCTAAAGAAAGAAAAGCAGCCGAGATTATCCTTTTTTCTTGCTTTTAATTTGGGCTTAATAGACCAAATAAGTAGGAGGGAATCTAAACAAGAAATCAAACTACTAGACCAAAATTTTTGGGAGAGACATTTGCACTGATAAATTCACCATTAAAACAAATTCTTTGCACTAACAATGACAGAGGCATAGACATAGTGATACATATTCCAAAAAAGTGGTGAGTTGCAAATCATTGACTTGTATGAAGTAATGGAGAAATTAATAATTGAAGCAGTTTAGGCAAGTTAATTTAGCTCCAGATACAGATAAGCTACCTGATACATCCATACAAGTCAACTCCTATAAAAAAAATGGCTCTTAAATCTTAATAAACACGTAACACCAAATGAAAAGAAAAGGATTCAGTTGATACATTTATTGTACATAGTGATAAAATTGTGCAGACATATTCTATCAGAGAAAAATGGAAATGAGAGACATGTAAACCTGCTATTACCTTGACCAGGGGTACTCAACAAACTATTCGTCAATATGGTATCATATCCCACAACCTTGTTTATGAGAAGTTGCTGCCATCTGGGAATTAGAAATTGCTAATCAAATCATAACACATTCAAATATACGTCAAGTGATAACTATGGCAATAAATAATAATTACATAATCCTGAAAAATTTTGTTGTCAAACTTCAACCACTACATATGACTCACGAAGCTTTAGGAGAGTGCATTTACAAAAAAATATGAGGCATTCAAGGGCCCATATTTACCCACAGTTTCAATTCTTCAGGAAGAAAATCCATGATGAATTTCAGGATTAACTTCCACACATGCAAATATGCAAGTATAAACATTCCAAATAAGCCCCATTTTATTGCTTAACCATTGTGACCAATATGTAACATCCTATCAATGCTATATACTCAGTTCAAATTTTAAACTACAAGCAATGTAGATGGAGGAAAAGAAAACAGCAGTTAGCCCTTCTATCTGCTTTGGTAACTACACCACTTTATCATTTGGGCTTGCCCATGGTGTAGTGATTGAAGGGTTGTAAGAGAAGCAGCAGTAACTTCATTCTAAATGATAAGTCCACTTCAAAGTCATACGTAGAATCTTAAAAATAAAAATAGCCTGGATTTGTATACCTGTTCCCGAAGCAAGGATGCCAAGCTGATACACTAATGTTAACAGTACGTATACCATGTCGAGCCTTGGCTTCTTGAGGAAGTAAGAAATAACCCTGTAGGGTACTCATAAAGTTAAACGCATCAACAATCAAATGACATACAGCAAAAACTCCTTAAATTTCTTTGGTAACTTTAAAACCAAGCTTCATGCAGCAGCTTGGAGAACTTCAACTGAGAGAAGAAAGATCCGATTTGCACCTTCTCCATTGTGTACAAATAAGTTGGTTCAAATGTTTTGCTGCTCTTCTCAAACCACTGCACTGAAACAGGCAGTAAATTTTCTCACCAATTATCAGCATACAAGGTACAAATAAACAATTTGTCATTTCTACGGTACATCAGCATAAGAAATTAGAACAAAACAGTTCCTGATTTATGCCACATATCACATGTACCTAAACAAAGATAATCTCATACTCATTATGACTGCCTTTATTATGTCAATGGTTTCCATGAACCTAGAGCACGCATTAATTTCATGTGTACAATTAATATTACTAAGCTCTTACAAGTTCAACTCATTCTAAAATTTGTATAAATGATAAACAAGCAACAAAGGCTAGTTAGCTATTACCTGCATACGAGTCAAGTCTGTCCAAATAAAGTATTCTCAACAACATGGGAAGATCAAGATTTAATTGTATGCCTGTAATATTCTGAACATGAAAATTTATGTTAAAGAACTATAGTCTGATATTAGAAATCAAATTAGCACCAAACAAGGGGCAGCTATAAGCAAATTCCAAAATACATACTGAAGACTCGATAAAGATTCATCCAATAAATATCCTTAAAGTTGACAAGTACTGGCCCATGAGAGTTATATAGAGAGTTGAAAAGCAATTTGTTTAGAAATATATGGAGTTGAAAAGCAATTTGCTTAGAAATTTACATTTTCATCATCACTGTTACCTAAACCAAATTATTGAGAATTGTCCCGTTATCAGAAAATGTGAAAGAGAAAGAGGAACAAGGTGAAATATATAAATTTTTTAATAGCAAACGAAAGAACCTTTAACTTCATATATACGCAAGACCATTATTGTGCTCCATATCAATCAGCATGAGATTGGGAGCAATAGCTAAAAGCTAGAACTCAACGGAATAAATTCCTGTCCCTTATCATACAGGAAGTTTGATATTATCCTCCCTGCTTTGAATGAAGTGAAAACAAAAATTTTTCCTAAATTTTAAAATCATATTCAAATTTTTTCCACAAACATGTTAAGAAGAGGCTCGATACCACTAACTAAAATATTAACTGTTGTGGTTTATCATTGATAATAATAATCTCGCAAGCCATGTCAATGAGGCTGGTCCTACCATGTTAAACATCAAACTCAATCCATAAAATGAGTCCTCAGAGGGTAAAACTAGGCAACCACCACAGGTTCAGTTTTGAAGGCCTAAATTTCATATTCACTTGTGAAAGCACCGAAAGAATATGAAACCCAGTTCCGGAATGGAAAGAATATGAAACCCAGTTCTGGAATGGAAAGAATTATAAGTACCAAATAGCAAGTAATCGTAACCACCATACTGGAAACCTGTCAAACCAGTGAAGTTTTTTCTTAATTCACTTACCCGTAACTTCAAAAGATTTTGTAGTATTTGCATGGCATGTCTCCAAGCACACGATACACACCTGCGCCACTTTTTAACAAAATGATCCAGCGCTGTTTTGGAGGCTTCCTCGGCTGATAACAAGAGACCACTGTGCACTTCCACCTTATCAGTTTTAGTCAAACCTTCATCAATTATTGGCTTAGAGATATCACTGGTAGTAGAGCTTTCATGTTGATTTTCAAGATCATTATCAGTCTTCCAATACTTCAAAGTTAACTTGTCCTTTCTAGCACTTGGGTCTATCCAGTTCAACCAAAACTTAGCAGCCAGAAAACTCAACCCCCCTTCATCCATATTTGGCAATTCAATTTTAGAAGTCGTATGTCCAGCATCAGGAACATCTACTGCATTTTGTTCTGAATCATCCCGTGACCATAGGCCTTCACTGGTAATCTAAACCAAGAAAACGTGTCAGCTCCCGTTATTTTGCAATATGCTTGAAGCAAAAGTTAAGACTGTTCTTATTATAAAAAATAAACTAAATCAATTATTTGCAAGCTAACTTTAAACAAACATTTGCAAATAATTTTCACAAACACACACAAACATATATAGTATATACACTTAGGCATACTTTCTTTCCAAAATAATATCTACCTCCTGGATTTGGTCAAAAAGTAGCTCACCAATGCCGTGACTAAGGTACTGACTTTGAATTACCTACTCACTGATTTTGCTTCAACACTGAGGATCGATTAAGCCAATAGCGAACACACTCAAGGTGCGAGCTAACTATCCTTGGGTATTTTAAGATTTTAATCATTTTTCGAAAGAGTGAACTCCCAAGGATAAAAGATCAGATTTCAGATTCTACGTTACCATTACAAGGATTAAAAAGTACACATTGTAACAATAATGTTAAATCAATAGAAAACAGAATTAAAACTAGACTACTATAAAAGATCATTATATCATGGTATAAAACTGAAATGAAATACCGTACCTTGATCTGGATAAGTTGGGCTTCCATTGTTTCAATTCCAGAAAGCTCACTTGAACACCCAGGCTTCAGTGACAAGGATAATGGACTTATAATTCTCATTAAACAGCCCACAGTATATTAATCAAATAGAAAGAATCAAAACAAAGAAAAACCGGGAGCCATTCCAAATATTAAAATCCCACCACGGTATAAGATGACAACAACACACGAAGAAACTAGGAGCTTTCAACAATCAAAATTTCATCTAGATGTCTCATATACTACCTATTAATCAGATAACATCTTCCTTTCTTTCTTTTGAGGAGATACTAAAAGCCTAGAAAGAAGAGGAAATGGGAAATCCAAATAACGGTTTTAACAACTATATCCAGAACAAAAAGATGGAGAACAAAGACAGAAAAGAGAGACCTGTTGGACATAATTAGCGTGCATAACTAGAAGAATGCAAAAGAGAGTGACGGCTGTGATCAAACAGATGTATTCCAAAGCAGTCCTCAGTTTTGGAGTTAGCATCTGTGAGAATCTCTCGTGTACCCTTATAAACGTCTGCTCTGCATCCATTCTTCTTCTGCTGCTTCTTCTTCAACAATACACATACGTACCCACCAAAGGGCGAAAAAAAAAGAAAGAAAACTCCAACTGTACAGTGAGGCAAGTCCTTGGTCGATCCAAAGATTAGTTTTTTAGACGAAATTAAGAAAGAATCAGAGAATCAAGGCCCTGTCGTTATTTTCTATATTTTGTCTGGCCCTTCCAAATACTACTTCTTTATTATACCTATATTTCCAATTATTTAAAACATTAACTTTTTGTGCCCTTTTGTTCCTCTTATTTTACTCAGTCTACCCCTCTAACCTTATCCATTTTTTCAATCGAGTCCACAAAATTATTCATTTAACCGGGAAACACCTCGGCTCGATTTCTCCTTTTGTTTTTTGTTTCGAAGATCTTTAGTTTTGCCTCCCTCTTCCCGTCGAGTCCCAAATCCCTAACTTTTATAGAAAGCCCTAATTTTTGAAAGCTGTTGCTCTGCCCTGTCTGAAGCTGATTGAGATTAGTTATTCTGTTATTGTCGTGAAAGGATTAAAAAAACATGGATGATGGAATACAACAGTTCATGCAAAGTTTGGCTGAGCTTGAAACCGAAGCGGAGAATCTCCTCTTAGCCCGCGATCAGGTTAAAGTTTCTGCTTTTGCTTTATAAAAATATGGCAACGATAAAAGAAAGTTAGTCTTTGAATTTTATTTCAAATGTATGCATCGTTTCTTTAAGAAGATCAAAACTTCAAATAGAATAAGATATTTTGTAAATTCGGGGACAGCGATCTTGGAAATCTATTTTCTAGATGGCTTATCATAAGGAATTTGTACAGTCGTAATTTGAGCTTGTGACAGCAACTTGGTTTTCTTTAAAAAAAAGTTTTATCGACTGCAACCTCGGTTGTCATTGACTTCTAGCAGTAGGACTGCAGGTAGTTGAAAATGATAAAGTAAGAAATGGAAACAGGGAAGCACTTACTGCACTACGGAAGATGGCTCGGACCACAAAAACTAGTGTTCCTGCACCTTTTGAATCGATAATGAAGGAGGTTGGAAGGCCTGGGGCTAACCCCTTGGTGAAGGAGGTTTGTGCAACCTGTGGCAATCATGACTCCGACGAACGCACATGGATGATGTTTCCTGGAACTGATGTTTTTGCAGGTGTTCCATTTCATGCAGCTCATACCATCTTGGAGACAGGTTTTTTTTTTTTTTTTGCTTCTTATTTACGATTGTGATAGTTAATCTTTTCAACTACCAATTGAAACTCTTGAATTATAGAAACTGCGAGTAGCTTGTTGAGTAGTTGAGATGTTGCCTTGAATTATAGAAACTGCGAGTAGCTTGTTGAGTAGTTGAGCTGTTGCCAATGTTGATTCAGAGCTGGACCTTGCTGCGTATATGCTTACTATTACTTCTAAAAATAATATTAAATTTTTAAGTACACTCTAGAGCTTAGCAGACTAATGAAAGATAGATTTTTATGAGAAATTTATGACAATTTGGTATGATGATCGCTGTAATGCAGATCAAGAAAGACTTGATTATGAAGCGAAGAAACTGCAAAGCTATGTAAAGGAGAAGTCCTTTTTGATTTCAGAAAAAGGTGCCCTTGCTGATAAGATCAGCCCTGGTCTACTTAGAGCTCTGGTTACTTTGACTGATAGACCAAAGTAAGTTTATACTTGCAAAGATAAATCCCAACAAAATGTTATTTTTTATTATTGTGCAAAGAACCCTAATTACGTTCATTCACTTTGCTCTCTGGCAGAGAAAAGGATTGATTTTTTAAAAAATATTGTTCCATCTACCAGTTGACATATTTACACTTGGCTGTTGTTAAACAGTATATGGTGGCTCTGGAACCGTGCCATCTGAAATTTCTCTAGCTCATAAGTTGGAGAATTCATCACATTATGGAACAAATTGTTAGTGAAAATCGAAAACTATCAATATTAATCTACAGATTTCATTCATATATTGGTTTTGGTCCATGATGTTAACTGAAACAAAGGAACAATTTGCGTGCTTCATCATATGAAAAAAAATCCCATTTTGACTGTTCTCTCTTTCTCTTTCTCTGGCTGCATTTTTTGGGTTTTTTTTTTCTTTTGGAGGACATCGGAGGGGGGGAAATGGTGGATCTAATATTAAATGTGACTTCTGTTTTAGGATTTGTTGTACTGTTCTCAATGAGAACATTAGGTGTAGAAATCACATACAATGTTTCTATGTTATGGTTTTATTTCTTTTCTTTGTTACTTGGGGGAAAATCTTATGGTTCTTTTGATGGACATTTAACTTGAGCAGATTGTGTTGGTATTCATGTTCTGAAGTTAGACACCTGAAGCATGTTTTAGTTTTGTAAATTTGGAAATTACTTGTTTGCATGTTTCTGAAGTTAGACTCCTGGAGCTCATTTTTGTTTTGTAAATTTGGAAACTACTTGTATGTGCTGCCTTTAGGGCAATTATATTACAGTCAGAACGGTGTCCATTATGTGGCTATCTAGTTTTAACTTTTCCACTTCCAAGTTTGTGAAACTTTCAACAAGGCTGCTTATCTCACTTGGACAAACTCGTTATTTTCTTCTATTGATGCAGCCTATTTACCAAAAGATCTCCACATTATCTGAATGACTAGACAAAAATCTCATTTTTATTTCTGTCGTCGCTTGCTTTTCCTCTTTTGCTTTGTTTCCTTTTCTTTCGATAGTGGAGTGTAGTTTTGAGCCTACTGAAGCTTAGTTTAGTGAAGAGCCAGGCAGTTTTTACCTATCAATGGACAATGTTCATATGCTTTTGACTACAAACGTCGAGTTAAAGCAAATAAATGTTTTTGTTGATTATATGGGTTTGTGCTATTCAGAACTTGAGGAATGAACATTGTTATGTTTTTGGCAACAAAGACGGTATGTTGCATTGAATTGTGCTCTTCCTGTATCTTACACTTGGCCCTCGATTATGAATATGACAACGATGCACCTGATTGCAGGTGAAAAAAGAGATGTTTTGCATTGGCTAAAGCATGGAGGCATTTGAGTTGAAGGGAGATTCTGATGAAGTTAAAATTCCAAGCTCAAGTTGATGGTCTGCTTCCATGGCTCTCTTTTCCACCGTGTGATTTCTCTTTCATTTCCTAGTTGTGTTTCTCTTCATCATATGAGGATGACTCCTAAGAACATCATCGAGGGCCGAGGATTTGCTGAACCCAAAAAAAGGAAACATGAAAGGGAATTCGTTAACATATCCTGTATATAAATGCTTAATTGCTTAAAATATAGCTCAACTTTTTATCTTCTGTTCATCTAATTATGTTCAATGCTCAACTTTTTCGAAGCAGGGCAGAATCTCAGAATCTTTTATTACTGGGAAAAAGAAAACATTTTTGTAATTGATGTTTATTTGATAATCTTTTATTACTCAGAATCTTTTAGTAGCCGTCTAGACTTGACCCGAAGTCCAATCACGAACCTTATCATCATGCTAATCTCTGAATGGTTAACAACATAGTACTTGGAAATAGGATTAGGAGTTGGCGGCCGGGAAGCAATTCTAGTTTCTGGACTGCTGTCAACATCTATCACTATGATAATGCTAATCTTAATAAGATTCTAAATGACAAATGATGTGATGCGTATCCAAACGATTAGAGAGAGAAGTATTGTGTAACTTAGAAGTTTCTTGAGAATTATTTTGATCCACCTGTCTATGATATACATCTACAAATCAGTATATATCAAAATTACTCCATCAATAACATATAAGAGTTGGTTAAAACGCTTAGTTTGAAGAAGTTAAGGTATTATTAGTTAAATGATCATAAGCTAAATGAAGTTATGATCGATTTATTGTTGGAGAGTTAATTATTTTAAAAGAAACTGAATAGTGATGCTCACTACGATGCAACAGTCGTTTCAGATTATTTTCAACCTCAACATGTCTCTGTGGTCGCATGGATTCCTAGAAATGTATTACAGATTACACTTTTTGACGATTTTTTGTCTAATATTATAGTGTCTTATTTTGTCCTATGAATCTCAGTCATTCATTTATATGAGTCCCACGTAAGTTCTGCATAAATGAATGGCTGAGATTCATAGGACAAAATAAGACA
>JANKYF010000225.1:6820455-6830908 GCA_029829435.1 Erythroxylum hondense | reverse complement strand
AGTTATTTTGATTTGGAGTGTTAGCAAAAATCTACTCTTTATATTTTCTATTTAAAAGTTATATTTTTATGTGTTATACAACCCAATGGATATTAAAAAAACCTAAACAATCTAATGGATTTGAATATTTTCCATTTAGAAGTTATATTTTTATGTGTTATACAACCAGATAGATATCAAATAACCTGAACAATCCAATGAATTTGGATATGGGTAGTAAATCGTAAAAACTGATAGATTCTAAATGGATAATGGATTGAGCCATAAAAAATGAATATAGATATGGGTAGAGTAATACCCGAACCGAACCTATCCATTGCCATACCTATGCATTACTAAACGCTCACTAGTAACAAATACACAGGCGACATCTTTCATTCACTCTTCATTCCACACATCACAAACACACTAATTCGACTAGGGACAAAAAGAGAGATAGAGAGGGAGGCAGAGAAACAGAGCTTTTGCTAAGAGAAGAAAAAAGAGAAACAAAGGAGGAAGAGAGAAAAGTAGCAAAGAAAGTAAGCTCAGATAAGAGGCAGAAGGCGAGAGCCAATGCTAGAGAGGTGGAGCTTGACTGGAGATCTACCACAAGCTTCATCACTCGAGAGGCCATTCGTTTGTTCATTCCTTTTCATCTCTGATGTTGTGTTGCAAAACATTTCTGTTGAACTCCTTTGTAGTTTATCTACTAAACCTATTTTCTTTGTTAAAGATTGATAGTCCATTATGTATTCATTGTTTTATTGCTCAAATACTTTTGTTATTGTTGAAGATGGTAAGGAAGTGTATAAAGATAATAAAATGTGTTTATGCTATGATGGGCTTATCTCTTTTTTTAAGGATTAATGTAGTTATTTTAGTCAAATATGCATGATTGGGGGATTGTGTTGTTGTCTTATATTTGCTATAGTTTCTGAACTAAATGGACGTAATAGCATGATCAAACTTTGCATCATTTTAGTATTAAACAAAGAACTGAGAGGAGAAGTTTAATATGGAACTAGAAACTATAGATGCTTAGGTTAAGAATTAGAAATATATTAACTTAAGTGGTAATTAGTGGTCGAGTTACCATAATTAATTCAGATAATAACGTGTCGAATGTCAAAGCTATATTTAGTTTATTATTCGAGTTGATCGTAGGACCAAACTATTAATTTCGATAAGACAATTCTCCAATCATTGCCCCTTAATCATGCATAGGAGATTAAATTAGTGAAATTAATTTTCAAAATTTTTCCACTTCGATTTTTATTCATTTTTTATTTCGGTCGATTTAGTTTACTTTTCATACTATTTTGTTACTTTCTTTAAAGCTTTCACTCAACAATTTGGGATATAGTGCTTAAGATTGCATATGTTTTTATTTTAATTCAAAATTAATTTTAGTTAACCAATTTAACCTCCATGGGAGACGATCTTAGTTAACCAACGTCATTGACCCTCTTCTAAGATATTGAGAACTTCGAAGCTTAAAGAGAAAGTGAAAATGACGAGATTCTTTTAAGAGAAAGGACCACATCCAATCCTTTATTTTTCCAAAGATTAAAAGCTTATTTATGTATAATAGGAAAGATGGTCTTTGATTAAATAAAAAACCAACCAAGGTTGAATCCTAGCTTCGATCTCCCTTTTTTAAGATTTCTACATTAGGAAAGACTATCAACATGACATCTAGCTCTTTAGGCGGGTTAAAATGAAGGGTGGATGTATGTACCACAATCTACTTCCAACTCCTAGTCAGAGGTTAAGGAGCTGGAGTCGAGGATGATGAACCAGCTTTAAAGAGATCCTGTTTACCATGGGAGGGTGTAACAGGTGGTAAAGATGGAAATTCCCTACCTACTGTAGTAGTTATAGGCAACATGGCAATGGTTTAGGAAATTTAGAGTAGCAAGTAAAAGTAAGGAACATATGTTAGTCAATTTTTTAGAGAAAAGAATAACTAAAAACGATAAAAAAAAAGTTGTAACGGGAGATAAGTAATAAGGTAAAAAGATAAGATAGCTTTCATGTAGCTCAGAGAGAGAGGAAATGGAACAAAATAATTAGCATAATGAAATAAAGAAAAAATAGTTGAATGCGAAGAGAAGCAAAAGGAACAACGAAAGTGACAAGTGAGGTAGGTGGAGGACAAGTGAAAACAAACGGAAGCAAAGCATTCAGAGGTTCATCTTAGGCCTTCATCAAGCAATCTCCAAGCTCTTAGTGAGATGTGGGAGCATCACATTAGCCACTTCCCTATCTGAGTTTTTAAGTCAACAACATAGTCTTTTGAATGTATAGTTTTGTATGAACCTATTGTTAACTTTTATGTTAAAATTTTAACATATTCTTTCTTTCATAAAAAAAGCCATGGTATAATTCGCACTTATCACTTACCAAGTAAATCAATCTTGAAGTGCTCTAATATTCTAATATGATATTGTGGAAGTTAATCCATAACGAAATAAGGTCGATTTTTTGTTCTTATTAAGAGCTAAATCAAGTCTCCACCTTTGTAGGAAGAGAGGCTTACCAAATATGTGCCATTTTCCTACTTAATAACCTGATTCATCTTTTGTTCCTTAGAGGAACCTGGAAAGGAAATTGTCCTTTTATATAATCAAGATATTTTCTAAGACTAGATTGTGTTAAAACACTATAATCAATAATAACAATACGTGATAGGGAACACAGATACTTGTTGAAGACATGATCAACAAATTATGAAAACACTGTGTAAGCGTTTAGTGATGGTCAAGACCTTCACAGCAAACCCACTCTTTTTACAATTACAGTTATCAATGGGACAAATCGTAGAGAGACTTAATATGGAACAATTCCACAAACTTGCAAAAATTTAGGAGATGGTCCCATATGCTGCTGTCTAGCATCAAACCTACCATAATACTCACCACTACGGTCAGATCTCACCACCGTGATGACTTTTCCTAATTGTTTTTCAACTTCAGTTTTAAAAATTTTGAATTTCTAAAGTGCTTCAGATTTTTCTTTGATTAGAAAAAGATAGTCAAATCGAGAAAAGTTATCAATAAAGGTAATAAAGTACTTGTTACCACAAATAGTACCAGATAGAGGTCCACTGATGTCCATGTGAATGATTTCTAAGAGACTTAGACTTCTATGTGCAACTTTCTTTTTGGTTTTAGTGAATTTTCCTCTGACGCAATCTACACATATCCCCAAATCATTAAAGTCTAAGGAAGTTAAAATGTTATCTCTAATTAATCGCTCTACGCTTTCCCTAGAGATGTGACCTAAGTGTTTATGCCACAATAATGATGATTTTTGTTTTATCCTATACCACTTAGCAAGAGGAGTCTCGACATTGAAAGATGTAGAAAAATTATCAGAAGCCAAAGACAATTTATATAAACTATCTACTGAAAAGCCAGATCATATTATTGCAGAATTAAAAAACAATTTTGTTTTTCCACTAAGAAAAGAAAAGGTAAAACGAAGTTTATCTAAGAAAGAAACTAAAATCAAATTCCTTCTAAAGGAAAGTATATAGAAAGTATTCTTTAAAATAAGTTCATGCCCTGAATCTAAAACTAAGGTAATATCTCCAACGCACTCCACTTCTATTTCAAGATCATTTCCTACCCTCAGCTTGCTTTCTTTTAGACCTGGCTTCCTCATGTTTGTGAACCCTTGTAAGGACAAAAAAATATGAGTAGTGGAACCACTAGTAAACCACTAAGAATCTATAGGGACATCAACTAGATTAGACTTAAAATGTACAAAAGCAAAATGATTAGCTCCAGATTTCTTCTTGCTTTCTAACTACACCTTGAATTTACGACATTCTCCTCTATGGTGTCCCTTGACGTTACAGAAGACACACTGAGGATCTTTCTTGAAGGTAGTTTGTCTAGGCCCTCCTACATATTGGTGGTGACTATTGCCAAATTTCTTGTAGGGAGCACTAGAAGAGTGTTTTTTTATGTTTCATATGACTCTTGCCAGGATGGGATTTAGTATGAATGGTCAGGATAGCTAAATCACTCTTTTCTTTCCTAAGTTTCTCTTCCTCAGCCACACATTTGGTAATAAGGTCATTAACACTCCACTGCTCACCAATGGTATTATATGCTGTTTTTATTTAGGTAAAGTCAATTGGAAGACAGTTTAAGGCATGTTGAACAATGAAATTTTCATTCAGGTCAATGGAATGGGCTTTCAGTTTGCTTTGAATGTGAACCATTCTCAGAATAAATTCCCTAACACCCCCATTATGGTCATACCTCATATCCATCAACTCTTTCATTAAATATCCAGACTCAGCATTATTGGATACTTGGTATCTATCTCCGACAGCAGTGAGAAAATCTTTAGCAGATGTTGTGTCAGGCAAACCACTCAGTAGGTGTTCAGCAATCGTCCTCTTAATTGCAACCAAGCTAAGTCGGTTAAAATTTTCCCACTTAGCCAGACTCTCTCTCTGCTCAGGCGTACTTTCATCAGGTACGACAGGCATGTCCTCTCTTAGGGCCATATCTAGATCAACGATTCCTAAGGAAAATTCAATATCCTGCCTCCATCTCTTGTAATTTGAGCCAGTTAAAATTTTGACAGTCACTTGACTATTATTCATAGCGAAGGAAACTGTATAAGACAAATCATAATACATTAAGAACAATAATAAGGGCATCAATATAACAGTGAGGCCCAACTAAGAATCACACATTCCCCTTTGGGCATAATGTGCAACCAAAATCAGAACCTCAAAATTGAGCTATGAAAATGAGGGTACAATAATCTTGAAATATCATCCCTTTGGGCAGACAGATCCCTAAGACTATTGTAATCCTCAATAACTCTATGTAAAATTAGGTCTCCAACTCAAACATATAACTACCCCATTTGGGCAGGCAATTATATGCATTAATCAGAAACATTCCTGGAAAAATATAAAAATTATCACAAACCACTATGATTGATCCCACTTTGGTGGTAATCACCCATAATAATCCATGAAACTTTCAATCAGGAATCAAAAGATATTGCCCAAAGTAAATTGTATTCTAAAATAGGTTTTGTACTTATACAGTTGAATAAATAAGCAAATATCTCATGCAATTTAATACAAATGTAAAAGATATGATTAAGAGAGAGTGACTACTGTAAACATATCCAAAATTAGGTAATTATATTTTCCAGTGTATTTGGTTAAATAAAAAACTAGAAAATGAATAAAATTTACTATAATGTAATACTTCTGTTATAAAATAAATAAATAAATAAAATATTAAATGCAGCGGAAAAATTATGAAATTTACATAGAAAATCATACTTAAGAATTGAAGAAGAACAGAAAAATAGAGCACAAAAACAAGGTTTGTGTGCTCCACACTCTCCTGCACACGCCACAAATGAGAGTGGGCGTGTGCAGAATATAGCTTTCTTCTTCCTCCAATTACGTTGGAGTGGTAGAGAGAGAGTGAAATTTTTTCCTTGAGAGAAAACAACAGAGATGTTGCCTTGAATTTTTGAAGAAATCACTTGTTACAAATATTTTTTTAGAGAAATCAACAGGACCAGAGGGATGTTGCAGTGAAATTTCAGAAAAAAAAATCAACAAGACCCATTTCAACCGAAGAAATCAACATCCGTCTTTGCAAACAAATAAAAAAAATTGAGAGAGGGACGTTGCAGACAGAACCCATTGTTGAAGACAATTTCCACGCAATTGTTTTATATAAATTGTTTAAGATTGTTTCACGCAATTGTTGAAGACATCAACAGAAGAATTCAGAGAAATCAACAGAAGAAAAAAAAACAGGGCCCAACGTTGGCAAAAATTATTTCTAATGCAAAACGAGTTTCACAAAATGGGTTGCCGCAAAACGTTGTTTGAACCGTCGACAGTCAGTAAAATTAAAATGGGTTGTTGAAGAATCGTCGACGTTGTGGGTAACCGACAATCAAAACCCAAATGGTTAAAAACAGGGGAGTCACAGGGTTGTAAGTTATGATAGGATTAGACGACAATGGAATTAGGAATCCTAACCGAACTAGACGACAATGGAATTATCCTCAATCTTCGACAATAATGATCATATTCTTTATCACATACGTCTTGTGCTCTGATACCAAATGTAAGAAAACCAGAATCAAGAATAACAATACATGATAAAGAATACCGATACTTACGTGTTGAAGACATGATCAATGAATTATGAAGACACCGCTCAAGCGTTCAGTGATAGCTAAGGCTTCCACAACAAATCCACTTCCTCTTTTGTGATTACAGTTACCAATGGGACAAATCGTAGAGAGATTATATATATATATAGGGAATGTTGTGGGGACTTAGCCATTAATATTAACCCGAGGCCTGTCCATCTTGGGCCTTAGGGTTAGGCCTACACCATTAATCACATTAATTATATAAAAGGCTTAAGTCCAATAGGGATTACAATAATAGTGGACCATAGGTATCTAAATAAGGATCATATCATTAGCCTGTTTTTAATAAAACAAAATTACAATTGATTGTAGCCCATAAAATATATTCTAACATGTTTGTCTTTTCCTCTTTCCTACTTCGTTGGCAAGCAGTAGTAACATTTCATGGAAGAATGGTGAGGCATCGAATTTAGCATGCAAAAGTTCATAACTTCTATCGAAAGTTCCTACGTTTTGAACAATCTATGGAAAAGTTGAATAAGAAATTGAAAGGGAAAGCAAAGGAATACAGAGAAATGAGTCAACATCTTTCTCTCCAAACGTTCTACTGGGATTGGATTCTAGTGGAGAAGAAATGAGAAGACCTACAAAAGAAGCCTTTCTTCTATTTACATTTCATCACATAACACCGAAAGACATGATTTTCCATTTTATATATCACTTTTTTAGTTCATCAATAATATAGTAATTTGCATTAAAACACTTTAAAATTCTCAATAAAAGTGATTTTTTAATATCATAAAATGTTTTCTTACTAATTTTGAAGCAAGGTTAACATCTCTTACCCCTTTCCATCAAATCACAATCTTAAATTGGAGCATCCTTTTGTTCTTTAATGTTGGGTTTGGTTAATGTTTTCGCGAGTGAAAATAGATAACAAAATAAAAAAAAATTTGTGCCTAATAATATTTGGTTGTTGATACTGCCCATTTTTGCTCCATCGTTAACTCACAAAAACACAAATTTTTTATTTTTTTCAAAACCCTGGCACAACTTTCTTGTGCCTCTCACATAAACAAAAAAACAAAACAAGCAGGAAGTTGGACAAAAATACCCCCATATAATCTACTTCTGTATGCTTGTCTTTTCCTCTTTCCTACTTCGATGGCAAGCAGTTGTAATATTTTACGGAAGAATGGTGAGGCATCGAATCAGCATGCAAAAGTTTAACTTCTATCGAAAAGTTCCTTCTTTTTGAACAATCTATGGGAAAGTTGATTAAGAAATTGAGAGACAAGCATCTTCTTCTGTACGTTTGTCTTTTCCTCTTTCCTACTTCGTTGGCAAGCAGTAGTGACATTTCATGGAAGAATGGTGAGGCATCGAATTTAGCATGCAAAAGTTCATAACTTCTATGGAAAAGTTCCTTCTTTTTGAACAATCTATGGGAAAGTTGAATAAGAAATTGTAAGACAAACATCTACTTCTGTATGTTTGTCTTTTCCTCTTTCCTACTTCGTTGGCAAGCAGTGGTGACATTTCATGGAAGAATGGTGAGGCATCGAATTTAGCATGCAAAAGTTCATAACTTCTATCGAAAAGTTCCTTCCTTTTGAACAATCTATGGAAAAGTTGAATAAGAAATTGAAAGGGAAAGAAAAGGACTACAGAGAAATGAGTCAACATCTTTCTCTCCAAACGTCCTACTGGGATTGGATTCTAGTGGAGAAGAAATGACAAGACCTAGAAAAGAAGCCTTTCTTCTATTTACATTTCATCACCTAACACTGAAAGATATGATTTTCCCTTTTATATATATCACTTTTTAGTTCATCGACAATATAATAATTTGCATTAAAACACTTAAAAATTCTCAACAAAGGTGATTTTTTAATATCATAAAATGTTTTCTTAGTAATTTTGAAGGAATGTTAACACCTCTTACCCTTTTCCATCAAGCCACAATCATAAAATTTAAATTCTAATCAGTTGGAGCATCCTTTTGTTCTTTAAGGGACATACTTCTCTATTATACTCTGTATTCCCGTGCAAACCTCACATATTTATGTCAAGTTATGTGAATTTTCTCTTGAATCAAACCCAGAACTATGAGTCTTTAGTTCTCTTAAAGTTTCACACCAAAAGACCTTCTTCTCTACGCTTAACAGTCACCACCAGCATATTTAGTTACTAGCCCAAAGTCCACTAATTTATTTTTCCCCATTGACAAAAGTAGAGATTTGGTGCGGCACTACCCGTTAAGTAAATAAGACATTTTGATGTTTTGGGCAAGAAAAGCATGATCAGGTTAGAATTAAGAAACAACCCAAGAAAAAAAAAATCAACTTTAATTGCTTAATGGAATGGCATTTCATAAGATGATAAGAAAGACTAAGCAAGGACCTAATGGTCCACAGGAACTTGTATCACCCGTACTAATCCATAACATTCATAGCGAACAAGCTTCGCAATTGTGAAATATTCTCCACCTGCTTAACACTTAGTAAAGTTCACCTTCCTTGTGAGTGTGAATCTCACAATCTGAAGTTGGGTATGAAACACAAGTCAGCAGATAACCTTGCTTCATTTGGTTCTCGTCCAGGAAGGAGCCATCCGACTGGTCAACGGAACCCGAAACCATCTTTCCAGCACAGGTTGAGCAAGCCCCTGCCCTGCAAGAATATGGCAGATCAGCTCCCGCATCTTCAGCTGAATCTAGGATGTATGCATCATCGGGGGCTTCAAATTCAATCACTTCATCATCTGGTCCAATTAACTTAATCTTGTAGGTGGCCATTGATGCTTTGAAATTGGAGGAGCATCTCAAACCAAAGGACTTGGAGACACTCTGCACTGATCCCAGTGAAAATGGAGTCCTGATAATGGTGCTAGTGAACCGATTCTGGGGAGCAGCCCTTACCATACATTGGGAGGGAACACTAATAGTTGCCATCTTAACCCTGAATAACATGAAACACTCTCAGTCAGCTTAATATTTCGCTCTAACAGTTGCTTAATCTTAATACTCCGTCACAACAAATATTAAGAAATTGTGACCAACAAATAAACAAGGTAGTTTGGAAAATTAAGGTATCTAAGGATTTAGTTTTCCAGCTTCATAATTGCATCCAATTTCATAATTTGCTTCAGGTCCTCTAACATCAGCTTTTATGACCATCTGATGCAGCTGAATGTTGTGGTAAAAACAGTTTTTTTTAGAAAATGACAGTTTGCCTGTTGAACAAACAAGTCAGCAAGACAAATGAATTTATCAAAAGGCCTGCAGCCCATGACTAGTTTTCATCAACTCTGCTAAGTAACAGAATCAATATCAAAAAGCAAGAAGGAAATTTTGTATGCCTTCACTGACTTAATGGCAAAATGGAAGGAATGCATCCATTTCTGTAAACAAGGCGATGGATGTACGGAGCATAATAAGAAGAACAAGCTATATTGCTCTCTGCTCTTCACTCGAAGCTCCAACTTAAAATGTCATTGTAATAAACTAAGACAAAGCTTCTTATTCTTGCCATAGTGCTTGAAGATAGATGTGCAAGTCAATAGAACATTAAGCAGATATCATGCGCAGTCTCATTACATCAAAGGGGAAAAGATCAGGCATTAAACGGCCGCCTCATAATGAGTCGAAGAATGTTCACATGTCAGTGCTAAGTAGTTTGGAAATGAATTATAACCCTAGGTACGTCATACACAAAAAGGGTGATATCAATCTTAAGCATGACCCTCATATCAACTTGTTCTGGCTTTAGTTAAATCAAGACATTAGATGCTTCAGACCCTTCAAATCATCGGCTTCAACAAGGTGGTTAAGAGTCAAGTGCTGCCTTCCAATCCAGGTTAGGTTGCATTATATTACGGCAGGCATCATTCCACTACTACAAGTTGATTAGGGATGAAATTTGTAAATCAAAAGAAAATGGAAATTATTCAACTGAAGCAAACCCCAGAAAAGAGGAAGCAAGAGAAAGCAGTATAGCAAATAAAGTTAAAAACTATGTTGAAGGTAACTTGGGTCAAAACCCACTATACTGATAACAATAAGATTCTTTTTAATAAGTCCTGGTAACAAAGGTTAAGACTTATGGTGACAAACCTCATTCGTGTTAGCTGGAAACACAAAATTAGCAAAAATTTAAGAGAAACAGTAGAGCTCTGTTTCCATTTTTCCTCGAGATCAAAATTCTGAAGCATTTTAATAGCAGAATAAACGAGATCATTTTGATCAACAAAAAACAAAAAACAATTGAATGAAGGCGTAAGCCCCACTGATGAAAGATACGTCCATACCCACATC
>JANKYF010000225.1:6784338-6800511 GCA_029829435.1 Erythroxylum hondense | reverse complement strand
AGAAAAAGTCTTAAACTATAAGTATAATTCTTCTTATCACGAAACAAAGATGCAGGTATGAATAAAATTTTGAGGGAATTTATTTTTAACGTACAACTTTAGTATTATCAAAACTAGTTTTTAAGTTTTATTTGTAATATTTAATACATAATTTTTATTAAATTTAGCTTTACGTTAATCCAGGTTAACATTAACGTTAATGACTTTTGTTTAGTTTATTTTTAAAATGTTGGGATACGTGAAACTTAGGTTAATCTTGAAAAAAATGAAAATGAAAACACAATGCTCATATTTCAATCCAATTTTGAGATCGTTTAAAGAAACCATGTGTTGGATAAATTTGTTCTTACTAATCTGCGATCGTTTAAATTACTCTTACGTATCAATAAATAATTTGATTTGTAAAAGTAAACCCGCCAAATTATATTCTCGAACATTTCTCCGGTTGACATTTTAGGAGCAACGCCTGAGAGATGAGATTATATGTCCTTCACTCTTATGACATTCAGGCCCTCCTACCACTCAAATTCCTAATTACACTCTCAACCACCCAAAATCCTTGAAGAAATCTTATCCATGTATTCAAACCTACCACATTTAATTAAGAACAATTAAGTGTTAAGAAGAAAATCTCTTCTTTATCGTCGGATCCGACCCACTCCTAGAATGGCCCATCAATTCACCGTCGTCGTCCTCTTCTCCCTACAGGTCCCACTGGCCACGCCACGCCCGCCGACCCTACTCATATGGTAGTCCGGCACCGATCAGTCCAAGGCAGTTTTTGCAAATGCAACCAAGGGATATCCTTCTTCTCCAAAAGGGCTATTTTAGATAGGGAAGGTGACTAGGTTCTTTCTCGGAGGATGAAGAATTAAGGAGTTTCTAAGAGAAGAACCATGATAGTGGAGACTTTGACTGCTTGGTTTGTGCAGGGACATGAGTTAAAACAGCTTCATGAGTTGCGTAAGGCTTCTTCAACATGCACGAGCTATATACATATATACATACATACATATATATATTTAACAGAAGTAATTCCCCAATATAAGTTATCATGAAATTTAACTTGATTGCATTGTTTAATTTTAAAAAACAATGAAAACAAAAGAGCAAAGAATAACAGCAGCGGCAATGTTCCATAGAAGTTAAGAGCCGATTTAATTATTTGCTATTCTCTTCTCTAAATTCATGATTAAATAGAACGAGAAGTCAGAATGTCAGGAATCTCACATTGAACCATTATAAAAGTATTCAACAATTTATAATAGTGTGTAAACCTCTTCTCTTGAGCTAATTTTTAGGGTGAGTTAGGCTTTCTAACATAATATCAGAGCTTGTTTATCTCGATAGTTTGGGGCAGTATTTGGTTGTCTCATTTGTCCAATATATACATCAAATGTCCAATCTTATTCTGAACTAAGGGGTGTGTGTCAGGAATCCTACATCGGATAACTATGAGTATTTAACAATTTTTAATAGTGTACAAATCTCTCTCTTTTGAGTTAATTTTTGAAGGTAAGTTAGGCCTTCTAGCACAGAACTTCACAACATCTCTAGTACTAACGTAGTATAGCACAAACTAAAACTCAAGCACTTAAGTATGGATTATTTGACAGTTCTTGTTGGACATAATGTACATGGTCAATTATATTTGCCAACTTTTCTAATTCTGTAGGTATAAAAAAATTGGGAGTTCATTAATAAACATTTCATGACTTAATTACGCTAAGTGCCTCTTTTCTATCATATCTCGTTTTCCTTATGGATTAAATTTCCTCAAAAAGGTATTATTGTTATATTTTCATTTTAGTCCTTACATATATAATTACAACTACAAAGTCGTAATCCATTGTATATATTATGGCAGTTAATCAATATTTGTTTAAATTATTATGGGAATATTGATAAAAATGATGTTTATAAGGTTTATTAGATACTGCAACAATATAAGAAGATTTGATATAATTAACTTTTTTTTTCAGTACGCAGTTATATTCACAATAAATGGTATTTATACGAATATAACAAGAGATTAATAAAAACAAAATGAAGTGAAGTCGAGTTGACGTGCTTCTGCACAAAATATGGGAAATGACGATGTCATAATGACGACACGCGTCGTTAGAAAGCCCTGACCCCCCTAAAAAGAGTAACACGTGACACGCGTATGGCGTTGTTACAAAGTTGCTAACTAGGGCAACAAGAGAAGAGAGATGTATTAGGGTAATAGTATTGGTGGGGTCCCGATTTATATTACAGCCAAATAAATGCAGAGATCCAGATTGGCATGTTATGTAGGAGTAAGACAGACACTTACCTAAACAAAGCGATGCCCGTAGGTGTCCAATTAAGCCCAGTGACCCCCTTCATGATGGAACCAATGGGCTGAGCTGGGCTGGGTTTCAGTCCTCCCTGAAATTGAGTCTATAAGGAATATTCCAACAAGCCAGGATATTATAATGTATTGTGTTTGACAGTTTGTACGAATATGTTGTAGTATGCGCTAAGAAATGAATACCCAAGCCGCGTGGCGTGCCTCGGCGACTTGGACCTTCCATGTCTGGGAATCTGACACATAACCATAAACACCCACCATTTTGTGCCAATTCGTGGTCGACTACCAACTCTCTTCCTACAAGTGTAATCCACTGCCATACATAAAACGCAACCCCATGACCAAGGACATACGAGTCAAAAGATGAAGGCGGAGACTGTGACACTGATGTTGGTGAATATGGCAGGGATCATGGAGAGAGCCGACGAGTCGTTGCTACCAGGAGTCTACAAGGAGGTGGGTGCCGATCTGCACACTGACCCAACGGGGCTAGGCTCTTTAACTTTATTCAGGTCAATAGTGCAGTCCTCTTGCTACCCAGTAGCTGCATATCTGGCTGTCAAGTACAACCGAGCCCATGTTATAGCCGTCGGAGCTTTGCTTTGGGCTGCTGCTACTTTTCTCGTTGCTTTTTCCTCCACTTTCTTCCAGGTAAAACTAAACCATGCTTGCCCCATTTCCGTAATTCAAATTTCTACTTTGTATGATATTTGGTTTTGTAATTTGTTGTTGCTTCTGATGGAGATGTGTTAATTTCAGTAGCAATTGATCCATAAGTCATGCATTTGACACATGTTCAATAGAAATATGAATTCTGGAATTCTGCATCTGGGACTTAATTTCACCAATTTGTCTAATCATCAGCGAACATTAAATGTTTCTTTGGAAGAGGACAAAAAGAATTAGTTCTTAGCTTGGTGCTGATTTAGTCATATTTAAGTGATTCAGCTTATGCCAACAGGTGGCTGTATCGAGAGCTCTAAATGGGATTGGCCTAGCAATTGTTGCTCCTGCAATCCAATCCCTTGTTGCTGACCTAACTGATGAGCATAACCGCGGGACAGCCTTTGGATGGCTGCAACTAACCGCCAACCTTGGTTCAGTTGTTGGAGGTTTCCTTTCACTGTTAATGGCTCCAATGACGTTCATGGGAATCCCTGGTTGGAGGATTTCATTCCACCTTGTTGGAGTGATCAGTGTTGTAGTAGGCGTTCTCGTCTACCTCTTTGCCAACGACCCACATTTTCCGGATGATAGGAGAGATAGAAGTCAGGATTCAAGTAAATCCTTCTGGTCAGAAGTGAAGAGCTTGGTTGAGGAAGCCAAGTATGTTGTAGGAGTTCCATCATTCCAGATCATTGTGGCTCAGGGTGTCACGGGTTCATTTCCCTGGTCAGCTCTGTCATTTGCACCCATGTGGTTGGAGCTTGCTGGCTTCTCTCACAAGAAAACTGCATTTCTAATGGCATTGTTCGTGATAGCTGGTTCTGTCGGGGGCTTGTTCGGAGGCAAAATGGGAGATTTCCTTTCTATACATATGCCTGATTCTGGAAGAATCATACTGGCTCAGCTAAGCTCAGCATCAGCCATTCCACTAGCGGCATTGCTTCTCCTGGTTCTACCTGATGATCCTTCAAACCCAATCATGCATGGGTTCATCTTGATCGTCATGGGGTTAACTACAAGCTGGAATGCTCCGGCTACAAACAAGTACAGCCATTGCTCCTATTCCTTATTTCTTTTTTGCTTTCTCTTTCCAAGAAACTATTTTCATTTCCTTGCCATGCTTATGACATCTGTTGCTAATCTGTGGTCCAATGGATTCATATGATTTTGTTTGCTAACCTCTGTATGGGATAAAACCACTATGTTCATATCCAAAGGGATGCAATATGACTTTTGGTTCATTCCAATAGATGAGAGAACATCTTTGTGAAAAGAACCAAAGCTACAAATTTGTGCGTGCATAGCAGAATCTTTAGTTTTATTGGTTCTACAATTGAGTTCTAGTTTGATGATATTTGCCTGGTCTTTTAGTCCAATCTTTGCAGAAATTGTCCCTGAGAAATCCCGCACAAGTGTATATGCACTGGACCGATCCTTTGAGTCCATACTGTCATCTTTTGCTCCTCCAACAGTTGGAATACTGGCTCAACGTGTTTATGGTTATAAACCCCTTCCAAAAGGGTCCAGTGTATCCGAACAGATTGCTACTGATAGAGGGAATGCTGCATCATTGGCTAAGGCTCTATACACAGCAATAGGAATTCCAATGGCTCTGTGTTGTCTTATTTATTCATTCCTGTACGGTACCTACCCAAGAGATAGAGAGAGGGCTCGAATGGAAGCACTAATACAATTAGAAATGCAACAACTAATTGGAGATAATTCACCTAGAGTAGAAGAATTTTGTGGAGTCCGGTCGTCTGAAGCAGAAGAAGCATCTGGTAATGATAGAACTGTCATAGATGTGGATTATGAAGGGGATGATGGCCTAGATTTTGATGACGATGATGAGAATATGTTACTTCATCGCCAGCTGACATTTTCTGATCTAGGATGACAGTAGAAGATAGCCTCAATTGTTTTTGAGAAAGAAAAGAAAACTGGTGAATACTGGACCATTTAGGTGAATGTCATTGTCAATCCTGGTTGAAACTGAGAAGCTGACTTCTGCTACAAGAAAATATTACGCCCTTATAAATCCATCCGGATACCTCGTTTCTTAGTTTCTGAGAGTCAAGAGGAAGGGTTCACCACATCGCATTGAAGTACATAGAAGAACATACATCATATGGATTTTTTTTGGGGGAAAATCATTCTCGGGTCTAGGTTCTGTCGAACTAATAGTGAATTTGTTTTTACTACTTTATATTGTAATTAAATTTGTTAAACATCCTTTGTACCCGGATGAATTATAGTCAAAATCATACTCAGAAGGTGAAATATGAAGGCTAGTGTTCAAACACCGATGGATTTGTTGATGTTTCATAATCAGCCCATCATGAAAGGGCACAAGATGAAGCTGTGTAAGGCCTTCAATTTTTCATTAATCTTGTTCTTTGAGTAACAAAATGTTGCTTGGAAATTCAGAATTCTATTTAAAAATGGTGTCTTGGTGATCTGACCTCTTACTTGTAACCTCCAAGCAACCCCAAAGTATTTCCTCTGAATTTCACTCTTCCTATGACTATGAGCATGGGCTTTCCAAAGAAGAATTGTGATTTTCATGAGAAGTTTGACTTTTCGGCCTGAAAGTTGATGAAGAAACAATTCTAATGCCATTTCAATTTCCAAATAAACGACATTCCCCGAAACAAATGCGCATAACATGTGGCCCTTAAAGAACACGTAATATTAATACACAAATCACTTTACAAATGTGGATCTGCACGCATGCAGAGCGTAACAGTCCCACAACTTCAAACAGGATTTATTATTATTAGTTTTATTTGGTACAAGCAAGATATTTAAATTGAGTTTAAATAACTAGCTTGGTTTTGTGGCTGAAAACATCACAAATCTCCTATTTCTTATGCACTTAAAATCAACAAGGCCACATGCTGTACAGATGTCTTCTATTTCCCGCTCATCTAGGAGGACTTGGCCGCCTGATAATTGTGCTAAGTTCTACGAGGAGAAAAAAAAATCTATTCACCATCAGAAGTTTCAGAAGACAGTGAACATGACGGCTTATTTCATGTAAGCCTATTATCCTTTTACAAGATTGTGCAAAGATTACTGTCCACAAGGATAGAATGATGGTTGTTCAACCAAAATCCTTAGAAGAACCATTAAGTTTCAAGTTCCCTTCGTTCATTTTCTTTTTGTTTACCCTTTCCAATTTATTGTCTGGAACCAAAGTTCTCATCAATGGAAAATGAAAAAAATGGATTAAGATACAAAACAACTCATGTTGTTGGCAGCAACAGATTTTACCAAGTTCCATTTAGCTAAACTTGTAAAGAGCTACTCACAACCATTTAATTGACATCTTCAAGCAACAACTTTGATTATCTCCCTCGATGAAAAGATGTTCATTAAGATTGTTGTCTGTAAACATTCAATTCTAAACTGAAAATACATACCTGACGGAGTGGTCTGAGCAATGGAACAAAATTGAAAGGCCCATCAAGTAGGTAAGTAGAAGCAACAAACACTCCTCCAGGTCTCATAACTCGACTTATTTCTGCAACCTACAAGCCCAGATAACATGTTCCTGTAAACATAATCAAGATACTACTTTTTGGTTTCCTAACAAATATCTGATGTTTTGAAGTCGTCAGTAAGTAAAGAAGTAGCTACCACTTCAACAGCATGGGGGTATGAGCTATGCATGTTTAATGTCGGAAAAAAAAAAAGCTCAGGAGATTCAATTTATCCTAAGACTTTTCCACATACTAGAAAGGTCTGGTAAGACATGTAGAACAAACTTATAAAACTAAGAATTAGCAGCATGAGTGCACCTCAGGAAGACTTCAAGAAATTGAAATAGACATTGACATATGAACTTGTATTAAGATAAAAGTCAATTCTCAGCAGAAAATAAAATAAACTATGAGAGGAGAAGCACTATACACAAGTCAAATCTATAGCAAAATGTACCCCATAAAGACCTAGAATAATTTCTTTAGCATTAACCTATGAAACACATCATCTTCTGAATTGTTATATACTTAACATGTCTTTCCGAAGTCAAATTAACCAGCTTGTCACATCCTAGTAGTATAAATATATACAACAAACTAAAAAACCAGTTGAAAATCCCAGTCAAGGGGAAAACATACGGCCGTGATTGGTGAAGGCCAACAGTGAATAGCAGCACCAGCGTGGACAGCATCAACGAAACCAGAAACAAAAGGAAGTCTAGAAATGTCTGCTCTGATCAATATTAAGTTCCTGAAACCAATTTACTCAGTCAAAAATAGAGATTCAAACAATCAACTCTCAGAAATAACGATGAAATAATGTCAAAAATGCAACAAAACCAACCAAAGCTGTACCAATTTGTTGAAATAAGCTCAAATTATACAGATAAAAGATAATCAAGATGAGTTTGGAAAAGAGTTTTCAATTTTCATACTCATTAGGAAAGCTTTGCTCCTGTTTGACAAACTCATAGCACTGCTTTAGCATGTTTTCCGAATAGTCCAGGGCAATAACAAGAGAAAACAACCCACTCTTGGCAAAAAGCCTTGAAAACAAGCCACTGCCACAACTAGCATCCACAATATTTCCACCCAAAACTGGCTTTAGGTAATCCTTGATCAATTCGAACTGTAATGCAAATAAGGGCTCGAACATGAGGGAATAGTACTGTAGTGCTGAACAACAGCAGGGATTACTGAACTTTTAAACGCATAAGAAATTAAATACACAGTGCTAAAGGTATATGCATTTTATACATATTGCATTAGAAACAAGTTCATTGTGAATTTTCCAGCAGGATGCAGAGACATGTTTCTCTGCCACTAAGAATGACTAGGCCATTTTATGACTTAGTAAAATGTAATTCAGTAATACATATTTTTCAGTTGTATGTGGTGTTCCAGGAAGGGAAGGGGAGACGTTTAAGAAACTGTGACATTACCTCCTTCTCCAGACCTGGGAAACCACCCCACACAAAACTCTGACGCCAACCCCTCTCATAAAGAAACGATATCAGAGGAAGTCTGTCATGAAAGGCAATGATAAGAGAAATACAAATCAAAACCCTCAGTAGTGGTAGGTGTTCAGTGAAAAGCATCTAAGATACTAAAAGCAAAGTAAATATAAATATAACAGTTCCAATCAATACAATATATAACCATTTGCACACCTGAAAAACTCAGTGGTCATTGACATGGTGTCACCATATTTCTGGGCCCCACTGGCTGCTACCAATTCAAGATGCGTGTCCTTGCCCGAGTAGGTCTTCTTACAACAATTGCAAACCAAACTAGATCCAGCTGCTGAATCTCTGATAAATGCATCCGTTAATTTTCAAAACAAAGTTACAATCATTCAATGATATGCAAGCAATGAAAAGAATCACCCTCAAAAGGCCTCCCTTCAAATAGCTTACACTGATAAGACGCGGTCACTTATTAATGACAAGGGCTGAAAACATATAGGACAAGCTAATATGTTCCTGGTGCCACTAACCTTCTCCTGGGCTGCAACAGGATCCTGTAGAAAAACCATTTTAAAAAAAAAACAACTCCACCATCATCTCATAATTAAACTCAAAATTTGTTCTTTAAACAGTTGACAGGACTGCTACTGATGAAGATCCAAGCAAATTGAAACGAGATGGGAACTAACTATTTAATTAAGGCTATTCGGTAATAAAGCAAATGGAAACAGAAAGTGAGGATAAGAGTCAAACCGCTGGGTTGGCTTCAATGAAGGTCGTAGAAGAGGCTCGAACCTTTGCCCCGAAACTGAGTTTAAGGGCCGTAACTACACTCCACGGTTTAACAAACCGGCGCGCGGAGAAACCGAGTTGACTCGGTAGAAAGGTTGACGTAAACGCGGTGGCCATACCCTGGACTCTCACGAGCATTCACGGTAGAGATTTGTCGCTTATAAGTCAGTAACGAGTGGTGGATATAATAAAATAGTTCTTTTAGATGATTTCACTTCCCGGTGGGCTGTATGGACCAACGGAAAGTGAGTGACGTGTCGGTTTCCAAATGTTCGGGACTAATCGACTATTGACATTTTTGTAACATAAGGAAAATATTTTAGACAATGAAAAGTACCGAATGGCTGATTAATGAGCAGATGTATGTATGCCAGTATTGATTTACATTAAACTCAATTTAAATCTAGCATCTAGAATGCTATATGTTATAATGGTATTTAATTGTCTGCAAAAATTAAATAACTGAACAAAAAATGATCCAGTTCTTTAGTTTAATTTATTTTTAAGAATTTCTAATGATGATATATCTCGATATTTGGTTTAAAAACATAAATTTGAAATGACAAAGAAATAACTAACAAAAAATCAAAATATCCAAGTAATCCCTACTAACTACATTATTATTACTATTGTCGTTGTTCTTGTTGTTGTTTTTCTTCTTCTCATTTTTATTATTATTATCCAGAGCTACCCCTACGTAATTACCGACTATATATATATTAACCCAGTCCTATACTCCTATCTCAGACTTTTGTAGAAACGACAAAAACCCAGATAAGGAGATATTACAATTTCACCAGATCTACACTTCACGTAGAACTATGCCTTGTGATTACTAATTCTTGCATTTTCACTTTCAATTTTCACTGCAACAAAGCAAGGGGGTCCCCAGCAGCTTTGCCTCGTCTCCCTCTTGCGAATGTGGTGTCCTTTTATTACAGTTTTCTGCAAAACAGCTATCATTACATATTTTTTATCAAAACAAAAAAGCGGTCTCTCCATTGGAAAGGCCTATGTAAAAGCTGGTTCAAACCGAAAGGTGGTCTCTCTCACACTCGATCACTCACTCACTCTTCCTTTCCTCTGGTTAATGTGAAAGACCCAATCTTTGGAGGAATGTCCTCTGCACCAACCACAAACAAAGTTAACTGCTTGTAGCTCGAGTGAAGCTGGTTGGTTCCATATCCTTAAACTCACAAATAGAATAATAATCCGCTGATTACTTGGTAAATATAATACGTTCCCTTTTGTTTCTTCTATTTCCCACCAAATCCTCTCGCGTCTCTCTCTTGTTTGCTTGTTTCAACGCTTAAAGAGAAGAAAATACGAGAAAGATTCAGAGATGAGTTAATGATTTTCTTGTCCCACTAGAAGAACATTCCTTCAATCCAACTCCACCTCTCAGCTTTCTCTCTATCTCTCTCTCTCTCTCTGTGGGAAAACTTCACACATCATCAACAACAACAGCAACACCATCAACAACTACTACAATCTGATTTCGTCATCTTGTTTACTAATGGAAAAAACCCATTAACAAAGCAAGAATCTTTCTTTTAACTTTTCTTTTTTTCTTTTGTAATTAATATTTTCAAGCAAAAAACACTCTTTTTCATTGCCAGCCATGACCGAGGTCCTCCACTCTCCTTCTCATTTCCCTTCTTCCCCAACCACCACTCCTTCTTCTACTTCTTCTCCTTCACCATCTCCCTTATCTTGCGCACCTCCATCTTCCTTATCCTGCGCACATTCACCGGGTGATGGTGGCGGTGGCGGTGAGGAAGAAAGTGATTTTCCGGTGACTGAGTGTGACCCACAAGAGGATTTGGAGAAAGAAAGAGAAAGACACCAAAGAGATCAGCTTTCTTTGTTGGCTTTGCTTTTTGCGCTTCTCAGGAAGTCTTGGGTGGCTTGCAAGACTGATAGGAGGGAGCTTTGTGCCATGGAAATCGGTTGGCCAACTAATGTGCGGCATGTGGCTCATGTCACCTTCGATAGGTTCAATGGCTTCTTGGGTTTACCTGTGGAGTTCGAACCTGAAGTGCCCAGGCGAGCTCCTAGTGCTAGGTACATTTTGCTTTTTGGTTAAAATGGGAATCTGGGTTTTATTTTTTTCGCATTTTCTTTTCTGTTTGGCCTTTTATTTGGTAGGTTTTGTATTTTTCGGATTCTGGTTAATTTTTGAGATGTTTATGACAGTTTCTGCAATCACTGGCTTTGTCATTCTGCCTCGTTTGATAGGTGTCTTTTGCATGTTTAGGCTTTCTTGGTTTGTGCCAATGGCAATTCTTGGAACTGTGAAATTTCCTAATCAATTGTTTATCTTGTTTCTCTATATATGTTGTATTTCCTTGCCCATCTGGAATTCTTAAATGCGAAGATGTAGATTTCAATTATTAGATTCGTTATTGTGTTTCTTGCTGCTTTTGTCATGTACTTCTCAAGTTACTTGTATGAATAAGATAGAAGTTAACCAGAGAATTTCTCAGTTGATGCATTAGACTGTTCAAGGATTCGTGAGGGCTTGTATCCCATCTTATTCCTTGGCTGTTTTTGAGCATCACCAAACTGAAACCATTTGAGGACAGTGCCATTCTAACTCAAAAGGGAAGACTTAATTCCTGGGAGGTGCTTTGCTTCTAGTAGGGTCATCCTGAGAAATCTGTTTACGGTTGGTTATATGGGCCTTGGCGGTCAAATGAACATATAATTAAAACGGTTTTATGTTGGCTGTCTATTTCAAATTGAATCGGAACTTTACAATGGAAATTTGCTGCTCTATAACATGTTTATACCTTAGTTCTACGATTACATTATATGACTAAAATATGTTTCACTTATTCAACATCATCAATTTATTTGCAGATATTTAGTGAGATTTTCATTCAAACTGCCTCTATGTTTTACTGTAAACATGGTTCTGTCGTTTACAATCATTGCTACGTTTCCACCATCTGGATATTAACGATCCCCTGCCTTCTTCTTTTACTTCTAGACGCTCTAGCCTCTTGATTTTAGAGTAAAAAGTTGATCTTTCGTAGAAACTGATAATTAAGTTTATTCGTTTGTTGGATTATAGTCATGCATCACTTAAAATCACTCAACTATTTAACTTGCATGATTATTGTCTTGCTATTGCTTTTGACTCGTAATTGTGTCCATTTTGCAGTGCAACTGTTTTTGGGGTTTCGACAGAATCTATGCAGCTATCATATGACACCAGGGGAAACAGTGTTCCAACTATACTCTTGCTTATGCAGAGACGGCTATATTCCCAAGGAGGCTTGCAGGTACATCACCTTGCTATTCTCTTTAGTAGTTGCACCATAAGTGGAAATTGATTGAACAAAAAACTATCTGCTTTATTGTGGAGTTTGTCTTGGTATATAATAGTCAGATTGGATATATTGACACCGATGTTATAGCTGAATCACTAATGATTGCTTCCAGGCAGAAGGAATTTTTAGGATCAATGCTGAAAACAGTCAGGAGGAGTATGTTAGGGATCAATTGAATGGAGGAATCGTTCCAGAAGGCGTTGAAGTACATTGTTTGGCAGGCCTTATCAAGGTATCAAAACTTATCTTAATCTCAATTCTGTTGTCCTTTGCAAGCATTTGCCTCTGACCAGGAGCACATCTTGATGAAAAAGATCTGTGAGACTGTTCTGTGGCATCGGTAGAATTTTCTATTTAGCCTTTTCCAATTAGGAGTAAGTCAAAAAAGTTGTTCTGGGTGATTTTAATTCCTTTGCACTAGTTTTCCAAATTTTCCATTGCTGATCAATGGTAGCTAAAAGGTAATTAGTTTCCTTACAATCTATCTAATAAACTGGGATTTGGTACGTAATAGCAGCCTCTGGTTGGTTATGCTGCTGCTTTAAGAAGTCTGTAATTTTTCTTTTTATAACTTATTTTAAAAGATTCTTCACTATGAAAGCTTACCAACGAGAGTGATTGTGCGACAGCTTGTGTGATCTGGTTCCATCACCTTCACCATCACAAATTTATCTCAACTATTTTTTTCCATCACTTGATTCGAATAAGCTAATTAATGTTGCTATTAGTAACAATCTCATCCTAACTGCTATCCACACCATCAGTGTTGCCTCTTGTTGCACCATAGGCCTATACCAGTTGACTGGCATCATCACCACTGCACATCATCAATGCAACAGCAATTGCTGCCATCCTCACACCCCTTCACCTCAACTACTGCTATTGTTCCATCAATTCTATTGTGTGACCCCGATGTGCAATGGATGCCTTTCATTTATTGCCACCTGTAGATAATAAATTTCTTCCATCCTATTGGGGATTTATGATGCTTACAGCTCAAGATACCTTCAATTTCACTAGATTCACAAAAAGGGGCTGCTATTCTGTCATGACATTGTTCTTCATTGCTTCCTCTGCTTAATTGGATTACTAATTGTAAACCTCTATTTAATAGATTTGACTTCCCTGGTTCTGTGGTCTAACTAGAAAAGTGAAGTTAAGAACTGTAGCGTGGCAGAGATAAAATTGTGAAATTATAAAGGGACATTCTGAATGTGATATGAAGCTGCAACATGATTGACATTTATTACTATCCTCCTGTTAGAGACATTTGGTATTATGCTTTACTCTTCTTGTTATATCTTCCTTAGGCTTGGTTTAGAGAACTTCCTGCTGGGGTTCTTGATACCTTATCTCCAGAACAAGTAATACAATGCCAAACAGAAGAACACTGTGTTGAGCTTGTGAGGAACCTACCCGCGACAGAAGCTTCTCTCTTGGATTGGGCCATTAACTTGATGGCTGATGTTGTTGAGCAAGAACATGTAAACAAGATGAATGCACGCAACATAGCCATGGTTTTTGCACCAAATATGACTCAGGTAAATTAATATTGTTATTGAGTTTAGTGATTCAACATAACCGTTTTTAGTAGGCAGTACATCAGTTAATTGTCACATTCACAGTTACCACCATTAAACTGGCGTAGTAATTCTTTTCTGGTTACATCCCCAGAATTTTTATGGTGTATGGTTCATTCAGAGAGTCTATGTTTCCCTGGTATTCTACTTCAGTGTTGGTTGGATTCCACTTGTTTCACATCTGCGTTAGCAATAAGTTGATTTACCAGAATATATTGAAGTATCTTTTATTGCTGAATTTATAGAAGCACAGGTTGATAGCATCAGTTGTCAGTTTTTAACTGTCCATGTTTGGTCTTAATCTTGTTGCAGATGGCGGATCCTCTTACTGCTCTAATGTATGCTGTTCAAGTAATGAACTTCCTGAAGACACTTATTCTAAGAGCATTACGGGAGAGGGAAGATTCTGTGGTGGAACCAAATTCAACTTCACGCCTAGAGCCATGTGATGAGAATGGTCATCAGAGCCCTTCGGAGTGCTGTGTATTTCACACTGAAAATGACAATGAATTGTTGGAGCAACCCTATGTAGCTGAAGAACCTGTTGTAGAAAGTTCCTACCATTGTAGTCAGAACAATCCTATGGGTGATGGTGAAGATTGCAGTTATACAAAATCTACCCAGAAGTTGACCACTCATGGAGATGAGTCTTGCGAAACTGCTTCGAGGATTGATGCCTTGATCAATGAAATGGGTTCTGGAGTTAATGATGTCAAGTATGATTTTCAAGCAAATATTAGAAATGGCAAGGTCGGCCAGTCAAGTAATTCTAGTCAAAGAAAGGGTCCTCGAAAAGGAAATGTGCAGCAGCCTGTTGTTTGTGAAGCAACGGTATCTATTGAGAAAGCTCGAGGGATCAGCAACTTGAGCCGCATAAATTCAAGGGCGGAGCGCACTGAAGCTTGGCGATGAAACAAGTTAGCCTTGGCTTGGTCTCTATTGACTCTGTAAACTGGTTGCCTTTGTGTTCTTGATTTGGAGTTTGTAACGAGTGTTTGAACTTGTTCATGTATGTTTGTTGTGTTCTTGGTGATATTGTAATTTCATTGATGCATGTTCATAGTCTGAAACTAACACATTTGACTTGAATCATGTTCAACGGTTTCAATGTTTCTTGTCTCCTCAAGTAACATGGTTTTGGCAAGTGGTTGGTGATAGGTGTACTTATATGATACATTTGGATTGCTAAAGTCTAAAGAAATTACAGGAGAAGTTGGATGTGTGAAGTTGAACAACTGGTCCAGTCTCAACTTTCTGAAAATGAAAGGCTTCCGGGAGTGGACAGGTTTAAAGATATAAGAGAATATTCATGCATAAAAAACTCTGGGATGTGGTTGAAATAAAGTCTTCTAATCTCTCAAGTTTGGTGAAACTGGACCATCCAAATGAAAAGGCAGGCAGGGCTGAATGCAACTGATCAATGCTGAACTGTTAAGCTGTTAAAATCATCTGGCCAGTGAGAGCTCGATATCAAAGGTCACTTCAATTGCTACACCTACAGCTTCCCTGTCTAGTAGCTACACGAGGTGAAGAGGCTGATACATATCAAGATTTAAGTTCATCGATTTCCGCTGACCAAAATCCACCCGGGAAAACGAGGTAAGGTTCATTTCAACATTATCATCATCACTCAGTCTGAAGTCTCGTAATGAAGTAAGGTGTGAAGAGATCTGATAATGCGCAACCTTATCTCTATATAGTAGAGAGACTATTTCCGATAGACCAACAATACAAATGAGACAAGATAAGAACAATACAGATTACAGAGGGAAAAGGTAAAACTAGTACGGTATATTATGAAACAAATAAAAATTATACTAAATAATAAATAAGTAAAAATACAGGATATACCTGCAGGAGTCCATATCAGCGAGTATCCGATAAACTATAAAAGCTGACTCATCTCATTTCTAGTTACTTTAAGAGTCCTTGCTCGTATACCCTACAGGTATGCCAATCCTACTGTCCCCATAATTTGCATGTCACGAGTTTCATCTCTAAATAACTACTGTACTATATTGGTGAACTTTAAAGATTAATCCCTTACTCTTATCCGATCACGTCATACTCTTCTATTTTTAGCCACTATCTTATTACGGTCCAATTCAGACAAATCTTTCTTGATCATTTCCCTCTACGTCTTGTAATACCTCTACCTTTTCCTCTTGTATTCACTAAGGGTTATACTCTCACAACTACGCACTGGAGCATCAGAGGGCCTTCTGCACACATACCCGAATCACCTAAGTCTTGTAAAGTTCTTTTTACTTAAAGTCCTCATGGGTATATGCTGCTTATTGAAGTACTAGCAGATGTTCGCTGTGTAAATGTGCAGTGAAAATTTTAAAAGTGGAGAATGTTTAGTTAATTTTAAGAATTAAAGAGTATGTATATATAGATTTTGTTATGAATGGTTAATATGTGTAAGTTAATATTGTTAAAGTTAAAATTTGGAGAAAAAATTAGAAATGTATGACGTAAGACAGAATTTTGTAAAGAAAAAGAGAAAAAATATAA
>JANKYF010000225.1:6685087-6695248 GCA_029829435.1 Erythroxylum hondense | reverse complement strand
AAAGACCTTTCTGATTTGGAAGTGTTATAGTCGCATATGGTGAATGGACAAAAATAGCCTCTCTCTCAACTTTGAGCCTACAAATCTTAAAATTTTATTTATTGCAATTAATTTGTAAATTATCGTGAGTTCTTGATTATAGATTTTTGGTAAATAAAATTATAATTTCCTTGACATTCGTATTTGGTTAGACTTGGGAGAAAGATTTGTAGGCCCAAAGTTGAGAGAGAGGCTATTTTTGTCCATTCGCCATATGGACCACCGGGCCCAACTTAATAAGACCCCTTCGTCAACCATCAAATCACATCACCCACCGTCTTTTCTTCAAACCCCAAATGCTCAAATTCTAGGGTTAGGGTTTCCTAGTAATTGCTTTCAATGTGTTAAAAACTTCAGTAATAATAATAATAACGATAGTTGAAAGTTGAAACACAGAGAATGTCTCAAAACGGGAAATTGATGCCCAATTTGGACCAACACAGCACAAAGCTCCTTAATTTAACTGTTCTTCAACGAATCGACCCTTTCGTCGAGGAAATTCTCATCACTTCCGCACATGTAACCTTCTACGAGTTCAATGTCGACCTTACCCAATGGGTACACCATACCAACTTGATCCTACATTGCTTTCCGTTCTCGCGTTTCTTGTTTATTGAATTTTGCGTTTTTCTTTAGTTTCGTTTTCCTTTTCTCGTCAGTGATCTGTGGATTCTTCATGGCAGAGTCGAAAGGACGTGGAAGGATCTCTTTTCGTTGTCAAGAGGTTAGCTTGTGGTGGTGTTTTCTTCTTTTTTTTTTTTTGGGGTCAGAAATGTGTTGCTTCCAAATTATCATTGTTGACTGTTGCCGTTATCAGGAATACACAACCACGTTTTCAATTTATTGTCATGAATCGGCGAAATACAGGTTAGCGGATCGTCTCTATCATTTGCCTTATTTGCTATTTGAGGTTTTTGAATATTCTTGGTTTTTGAGACGTGTGTGTAGCTTAGAAGATTGGTGAACTTGATTATGGTTTTTAAGAATGTTTGTATATGAATTTGGTTTTGTAATGCCAAGAAATAGAAATTCAGGCAAAAAGGAAGAAGGCAAAATCAGATAAAGGATCTACAATTGAACTCTGGATAATGGTGTCAACAGAACTTCACTCTTTTGGTTAATGCTGAGAATTTCTGAGGGCCTGACTTTACTGTTCGCATAAGGAAAGAGTAAGGTTTGATTCAGGGATGGTGTTATTCTACTGCTACGAGTAACTGCCTTAAGGGAAGGAGTGGATAAACCATAGAGTCTTGATGTATAACTGAAATAAGGGGAAGTGTCCTTAAAAATAGCCCAAACACAAGGGCTCTTAATAATAAATTATCTGTAGAAATTGTGCCTACAAATTGTATTTTGTGCATCTATGTAACCTATATATGATACTTCTGATTTTTGATTAATGGTCTTCACTTCACTATATTGTGCTCTCAGACAATTTGGTGGAAAATATACTGGGAGATTTTGAGTTTGAGGTGCAGGTTCCCTATCTCTTGTACCGAAATGCTAACCAAGAAGTTAATGGCATTTGGTTCTATAATGCACGTGAGTGTGAAGAGGTTGCAAATCTTTTTAACAGGTACATCAGAATCTTCTGACAGTAGTATATGTACATAGTTATTTTTTGTGTGTAAAATTTCCTTATTCATGAACTATCTGCCTTTAACTTTTTAACTTTATGTTTTGTGGTACCAATGGTTATTTTGATCCTGATGAAAAGGTACATTTTGTGGGTTTGTCAAGCATAAGTAATAGGTCTACATGCTTTTAACTATAACTCTGACCAAACTTTACATAAAATGGTGTATTTGTACACTGGTTAGAGATTGTTATATATGTCTGCTTTATGCCTACATGCACTTAGTTAGAATAATTTTAAGATGAATAGGTGTTCCTCCTTTGGAGCTCTGAACTCTGCTTGTTTCTGCCAATCAAGCTACGTGCTTTTATGGAAATGGAAGGAACAAATTGATTTGGCCTTTTGAAAATCCCATATCCTTGAGAAATTTTTATTCAAGATGAGGAATTGCGCATTCACAAGTACTCTCGTGACTAATGCGATCATTGCATCTTCCATAGTATTGTGTTCGTTTTGTAATTCTTTTAGCACGACAACAGCATCTCATATGGACATTGGCATATGCTTGTTCAGCATACTGTAATGTTACCAGCTGTTCTCGAGGTTGACAGAAGATGAGGAGAAGGAATAGAAGAAAAGTAGAAGGAGAGAAGAAGAAGGATAAGAGTATAGAATAAAATGATAGAGAATATTGTATTGTTCGTTATGTCCCCTCTGTAGGACGAGTGTGCCAACATATGCACTCATGTTTGTTGTAAGCGTGTAACTAAAGATAGAAAGAAAAAAACAATTACAGAAATAAAATGATACTTGCAACTTCAATCCTTGGATTGTTTTATGGGCCTCCAGTCTCGTAGTTGGGTTCATAACACATACTTGTTTGGTCCTGCATGAATGCTGCATTTTTTCAATTATAACTTAATTCTAGGAAGAAAAATGGACATAACTCAACAACGTATGTTTGTTTAATAACTCTTCTTTAATCGCGGGTTATAATTTATGCTTTTGACATATACCAGGATACTCAATGCATACTCCAAGGTGCCTCAAAAGTCAAAAGTCTCCCCAACTAAAAGGTATTATTGATGTTACTTCAGCTTCTTTTACCTTTAGGGGACATGAAATAAGGACTCAAAGTCTTTCCTTTCCTTTAGAAGGTTCGTGCATTTTGATTGTTTCTTGTCCCCTTTGTAGATAGTCTGTTATCTAGTAACAATTGCATTAACTTTACCTGGATTTATTTATTTGTAATTGTGATTATGTTTGTCTGCTTGCAATAGAACTTGAATACAAAAAATTGGCATAATATATTATCCAGTCAAGACTACAGATATTTGGTTATAATGTGATGTTTACGAAGTCATTCGTAATTCTACCCGGTCAATTTGTATCATAATTTAGTGAATAAGGACTTGAAGGTGTATGGATCATGATACAGGGTGCAAACATTCGGCTTAATTTGTATTTCACTTTAAGAATTATTCTTTCCTAGTTGTCTCATGCATTTAAAATCTCAAGTATTTACTGAAGGGGCCGTTTATACTATTGAAATCCTGGGATCTGGTTTTGGAAATTTCGTTATTGAAATTCTCTGGGAAATTTGGACATCTCTTTAAAGCTCACAAAGCGTATAAATCTAAGAAAAGTTTGGGATTTAGCTGTGACTGTGGTTTTGAACTTTTTTTCATGTATCCTAGTTCATAGCTCTTGTAAAATTTTTGATTGGATTTGCATTGTTATGTTCTCAGTTACTTTCTTAGACACCCAAGTAAGGAATATTTCATGTGCCTGTATTTTGACATATTTCTTGTTGAAATTAAGAGTGTTGCAAAACAGTGAATTTGAGGAACTGGAATCAGTACCAACAATGGCACTCATGGATGGTCCTCTGGAGCCTTCATCTTCTACTGATTCCAATGTCACAGATTTGCCTTATGATCCTGCCTTTGTGAACTTCTTTAGTGTAAGCATTATCCTGCATTTGTTACATGAGTCTTAACAATTCTTTCCTTACTGCATTTTTGGACCCATCTGGTATTATTCTTAGATTTTAGTTCTGTTTCTGAATCGTATGAATTTTTCTTTGATTATATTTTAGAAAACATTGTATATTTGGTATTGAAAGATTACATTGTTAACATGTGTATCTAAGCATTCTAGTTGATAGTAATAGAATTTATATTATTTCAGATAGTTCTGGGACATAATTTTGATATATATGATAAATCCATTTTGTTTGGGTAGCATGTGATACTGTTCTTTGTTCAAAATATTTTCTTTTTTTCCCCTTGCAATTTACAGTGTCCATGTACTACTAGGATTTACTTCTTATTTGCTTCTCAAAGACATCTGAACTCATTTTGGTGTTTCAATTGATGAAAAATGTTAATTGAAAGTCCTCGTTGAAGTACTCCTGAAATTTCAACCAACTTGTAATACTGGTTCTTGTTTTTAAGAATGATTGCACTTACCCTCACCTTTCTGCACCAATGCATAGTGAGTTATGTTCACTGTCTGGTAGAGAAAAGAACACAAACAAATAGATTGAAAGAAGTAGACGTAATTTTTGTATTGATTCTGTAACTGGTGATTGTTATCCTCACCCAATATCCAATACAACTCAATTAATAACAAGAGCCAAGAACAAGAGAACAAAGAAGACAAAGATTGAGAACAGCCCCCAGGAAAGAATCCCGTGCAGAGAAATTCTGCCCAATAAAATCAATCCTTGATTTCCTCCTAACTGTCATAAGCTACCCTCCTTATATACCTCTTACAACTTTGTCCCCATATAACCCCTTGCTGTCCTTTTGTCCTTGTTGTCAAATAACGGAATGCTGTCCTTTTCCCTGGGCACCTTTATTTCTTCTAGAATAAACTTGAAATGGTCTTGGGCCTGCTTCTTCGTTTCTATCACTGTCCTATGAACCCTTTTATCACGGGCTCTTTACAGCTTTGCTCTTAGACCAGTCTTAACTCTTTTATTTACATTTATCTGGTTGATGGGGTCCCATGGATGTCTTCTTCGTGAATCATGCATGATATGTGAAAATGAAGAGCGAAAAAGATGGATTAGATAATGTGCATAAGCAAAAATGCATCTTATGGTATAACTTGAACTGCATTTACCAAAGGAATTCACTCAACAGTAATCTTTCAATTAATATAGATGTGAGGCATCCAAATCTTATATTTTTCTTTACTTCCCTCTCCAGAGAATATTACCACGTCTTGACTATTGTTTTCTAATTTGCCTGCATATAAAATCACAGATAATGTTTACCTCTTGTTTGACTGCAGACAGCTCTGACAATTGGGAGTGCTTCAAATGCATTGGTTGCTGGTCATCCTTACCCAACTTCAATCCCACTCACTTTGCCTTCTTATCCTACCACTGTCACCTCTACCACCTTGCCAACCTTGCAAATACCATCTCCTCCTCCTTCAGCATCTACTCCTCCAATGCGATCCATTGATTCCTCTGATATCAACACCAACAGCAACCGGGCTGCTAGTCTTATAAAGCCATCTTCATTCTTTATTCCTCCTTCGCCATCTTCGACACGGACAACACCAACCATCTATTCTTCCATTCCAACTGCTCCTCCCCTTAATCCACCTATGAACTTGCAACGTTCCTATGGTGCTCCATTGCTTCAACCTTTCCCTCCACCCACTCCTTCACCATCCCTTACTCCTGCTTCTTTGCCCACACCAAATTATGGGCCACTATTCAGCAGAGACAAAGTTCGGGACGCATTACTGGTGCTTTTTCAGGTTAGTTTGTCGATTTATGGAAGCAAAAAAATATTAAATGCTGGAGTCAAGGATTAGGAGGCTTGTGTATTGACTATTGAGTTCAATTTTATAGCAAAACTCACATTTCTCACTTGATCCTTGAGAAGGTTCTTACATTGCCACTTAATGATAATGATGATTAGTTGTTAACTAAGGCAAATCTTATAGGATTATGAATCTATTTGATCTCACCTACGTTTATACAACTTTCCAACCCCCCATGCCCAAGTTTTATAGTGTTTGGATAGGGCTTCTCTGATACGAAATTCTGGAGATTTTTGTTTTCCAGGGAGAAACTGTCCTACTTTCTTAGGGCATGTATCAATTCATGTTTCATTTTCTTCTAATTTTAAGGTTTAATCAATTTCATAGTTTCTGTTGCACTTTAGCCTTCATTTTGTTTCATCATCTTTGTTTTCGTAACCTTTGAATTTCAAAATTTTAGTTCCAAATGTTTTCTGAACTTGCTTTCATTCTACTCCTCTTACTGTTTTTGGACTTGTTAAAGTTTACAGTTTTGATGATTTCTATCTCCACTTGTCTTACTTTTTGAAATTTCTGAAAATCAATATCATTATTGTATTTCCCCTTTCAATGTCTATGACAGTCAACAGCTTCATTAGCTGTCTTTGGTTTTGGCTTTCAATCATATTAGTTTCTGTGTTGTTCCCAATATTGCTAAGACTCTTTTCCGTATGTTTGAGATGTCCTTGGCTTTTCTTTTCGCTTATCTTAGTTCTGCAATTTTTGAAAATAAATTATTACTGTTTGAAGTGCTTCATGAAAGATTTCATTTTCAACAATCCCATCTGGTACTATAATTCTTTACAATCTACTTGATCAGCGGCCTAACTAACTAGCAACGATTGAAGCTGCTGCTTGAGAATTTTGCATTTGGGTTACAGGCTGACAAAAAGCCACTAACGGTCAAACTAATTTTAAGGTCTGTTTTTCAAGAGTGCTAAAATGATTTTTAAGTTCCAGTATAATAAAGCGGGTCGAGTCTCACCATTTTACTATTGATTTAATCGGTCATGTTGATTTAAATCATCACTTTTGAACTCGAAGTTGATGGTTTAGATTTCTATAAATAAAAAATCACGTGAGAAAAAATTTGAACCTTAAAACTTTTCTAGAATTGACTTTGATGTGTGTTGTTCCCATATCATGCTGATTTGTCTGTTGTTGTGTTCAAAGTGAATAGTTCAGTTTTTATTAAATAAATAAGCCGCATGTCAATGCAGAACATGAAAATAAGGAATCAGGACATTTTTGTACTAAAGAAGTAATGCTTCGAAAATATTTGAGTCTTTGAGATGACCAATAATGTGGTTTTAGAAACTTGAGATGAGGCAAACCCTATTAAAGCAATAATTGTTTTGAACTTTTCATTGATATTACAAGAGGATCTTTGCCATTTATGTTTCATAGTAATGTTAAAGAGTGTCATCACCTGGAGGCATCAAATTTTTTTTTGCTCAGCTTCATACTCATATTGCATGATTACATAATCAAAACAATCGTGTTTTGGTGCAGTCGTTTGTTTATATAACCTTTGTATATCTGTGGCAGGACAATCAATTCATTGACATGGTGTACCGAGCACTACTCAATGCACATCATTCTTAAGCTATCAAAATAGACTATCGCCAACAACTTGATTGCTGGATTCTTTTGTTCAATTTTGTAGATAGTCTTCCGACCAGTATGTAAGCATTTATTTGTGTAGACATTTCATGGTTTATATACTGCATTAAATAACAACCTCTAATTCAAGATGTATAAATATGATTCTTATTGGTTTAGGATGCTGAAGCAATGTAGTTGAAATTTTTGGCCTATTCCAGGATAATAATAGATCTATTTCAAGTTGCTTATATACTGAAACAAATAATTCCCTGATGGCTTGGATGGATTTCTGATTGTTATATTATTGTTTTCTTCGTTGATGTGGTGTGATGAGAAAACTCTTTTGAGTGCTCTTGTGGGGTTACGAAAGAGTGTGAAGATTATGGATAAACTATTTCAGCCTGAGCAACTACAATTATGCAACCTAAACTCACATGTAACCAGGTGGGTATGTAATAATTAGAGAATTAAATAATTGGCAAGAGGAACGTAATTGTGGTTACTGTATACTTGCTTGGAGAAACAGACATGAATATGATGTTTATAATTTATAGTGATGTTATTGTTAACTCAACAATTAACATATAAGTTCCATGTTTTTATCGTTCTTTGACACCAAAATCAAGAGAACCAAACATAAACTAAGACTCACCTTGTACAGAAAGTATAAGTAAATGATATTTTGCTAACATAGCACTTGATCTTACTACTTCTAACAAAACACTCTTTTACTTTTCTCTTTATTTTATGCTCCATACTTTGAATTTTTATTTTTATGACACTCTAACACGTTTTTTCACATATTTTTTGCACATACTCACTTTTTTTAATCCCTCTTTTCAGTGCTAGTTTTTTTTCTTCTCTCATCTTACACTCTTTAGCTATCCTAATATGATCCTCATGTGCATCCTATAGTTTGATAGGTATTAATATAATATTTAAGTTATTTATTATGAAAGAGTATTTAAACTAGTACCTATCATGAGTAACCTTTCTATCAAATTGCCACAGATGCCCTAAGAGTATATGAACATTATGCATTGGGGCCACATCGCGAAGAACCTCTTTTTCCAGTCATCAATTGCAGCTTATATAGTTTATGATACTTTAAGGTAGCCAAATTTAACCTTTCAACTAATAAAATACTACAACTTTTGCACAAATACCACTATTAATAACCGTGTTAAATACCTTGTTATTTATATGACATCATTTAGTATGAAAGATATGCTCATGTTGGTCGCTATTGCCATCTTTCTTAAGTTGTATGCTAAAAGCATATCTAATAACTATCACATCTCCACACATGAGTCCCTCAATGTCAGAATTGCTATAATACTCCACTGCTGACATCTCGTCATCATTTGAAATAACACTCTTTATGTCACCATTATTTAAAATAACGATAGTTCTTTTATCTGGGTATTAAGAAGTAATACGACCAAATCCTTGGCACTTAAAACACTTAGTATTACGTGGCTTAAAAGGTAAATTCGCTTCAATTTTATGTTAAATACGTCAACTAAATACTTTGCCTTTACAACTTTAAGTTTTGAGGCATTTTTGTTGTCCTTCCAATTTGAACTCCATAAAGAGTTAGAAGTAGAACCATATTTGGAAGCACCCTTAAACTTTAATTGCCTTTTCATATTAATAACTTTATACAAAAAATCCTCCATCTCTATATAATGTTGCAATTCCACCTCGTCAACTATCTATTTATTCAAACCACCAATGAATCTAGCTATAGTTGCCTTATGGTCCTCCTCTATATTATCCCTAGTCATGTATCTCTATCTCCTTGTAATAATCATCTATTTTCATAGAACCTTACATTAACCTTTGTAACTATCTGTATAAGTCCCCATAATAATGTTAGCTATGAACCTCCTACGCATCCTGCCTTCAACTCTTCCTATGCCAAATAGTTTTTTTTCACCATTCTTACACCTATTAATCATAAACTAATTCCACAAGAACTAGCATAAAATATGAACTCAACTTCTAGTAATTTAACCTTCTTTTACTTATAGTGATTATGAAAATTAAACACATGTTACCTTTCTCTTGTACTTCAAGGATAGCTTAGGAACAATCTTCTCTTGAAAGGTTGGAATTTCATCGTAATACTATCTAAATTGTCATCTTGTTGTGAAACAACTTTTTTTTAACCTTTTTATAACTAGTCTCATCATAATCAAAATCCTCTTCTTCCCCTTCCTTGATTTAGTTTTGGATGAGGACTTTTGTTTATCCAACCTCATATTTAGAACTTTGAATTGGCCTTATATAACATTCATAAACAACTTGAGATTGCTTTTTATATTATCTACACCACTACTTATATTTAAAATTGCAAAGAAACATTAGTAACAAATAATTTAATTTTAATCCACACTCCCTTACATATTTACACTTAATATTAGGTTATTTAATTACTCATGTTTCTCTTAATTTGGGCTTTTCTTGATGATATTTTCATAACTCTTTCCTTTTACCACTTAACTTCCCTTTACAAGTCTTTTAAGAAGAACTTTATGAATGCTCTTATTAAAATAATAAGCAATAATAGAATTTATAAGTTTAGTTAAGAAAATCATTAAGAAAGAACAAAGGCAGAGAAATCAACAATAAGATAACAAACATAAAATGAAAATAAGAATTCTTTTAAAACATGAAAAGGATTAAAATACTTTATCATATAGTAGAACACTTTATAAATAGTTTGTACAATATACGATATGTAAGTTTTTTATGAGCACTTTTCAATTATGAAAACCTTCTTCTCTCCTTTTTTCTACTTTTTTTCAAATTTTTGTTATCTATCTCTCCCTCTCTCTCTATATATATGATGCAGAATAACTTTAAAATACAATATAAAAATGAATGGAAATAACTTTAATTGAAGAAGATTGCACAAAGTGAATTTTGAATTGAAAAGAATTGTAGACAAAAAAATAAGAATAATGAACTCAGATTGAAAACCACCTAAAACTTGAACATAAAGAATCTAAGGGTCATCTTCAAATCAAGTAAGGAAAGACTCGAACCTAATCAAACTAACTTAGTAAAACCAAAGTAATAGAGGTTTTTTATGCCATAAGTTGCCTTGATAAGAT
>JANKYF010000225.1:6673244-6684987 GCA_029829435.1 Erythroxylum hondense | reverse complement strand
AATTTAAAAAATTGTTCAAAACGGTAATCGATATTGACCGGTATCGATACAATACCATACTAGAATTCAATCCGGTACCGAGTTTCATACCGATATTCACAACATTGGTCGAGACACTTGTTTATATGCTTACCAAATGTTTTTTTGTCTTTTGCCAATCCTGAAAATAAAAAACTATACAAAACGTTAATTGAGATGAGACAGAAGAAAAGAAAAGGAGGGAATGCATAGTTGACAAACAGCTTACCTAATACTACTTTGTCAGTTTCTAATTTAAAAGATTTAAAACACAAAGATTCATTGAGATGTAACACAACTCATCATTTTTAATATAACACAAAATCATCTCAAGATCAAGGTACTCTCCTTCTTTCGCTGCATCTACTTTACTACAAGTGATATTGGTCTTCGTCATGTAGTTTGAGGCAAAATAAGAGAAATTCAATAAAGATTAGATGACATTGCAACTGATAAAGTTAGGTATCAACTTAATTCATCTGAAAAAACTGAGAAGCATATTGAGAGACATGTGGCCACTTCTTTAATCAAAATACAAAAAGAAAAAGGTAGAGACGAAGAAAAAGATAAGAGTAATCACCTCCCTGGTAGGGATGGGGGGAATTGGCAAAACGACTCTAGCTAAATTGATTTATAATAACAGTGAGATTCAGTCTCACTTCGAAGAGAAGATGTGGTTGGCATTTCAAAACCCTTCGATGAAATACGCATTGGTAAAACAATTCTTAAATCACTTTGTGGTTCTTTCTTTACACTAGATTTCAAAATTAGTAGGCGTTTGGTTTAAGCACAGGATTGGCTATGAATATGGAAATAATAGTAGAAGGGGATAGGGATGGGTATGAAAAATAAAAAAAATGATATTTGGTTTGAGGGATTTCAGAAAATATACCTAGAGACGCAGAACAAATAAGAAAAAGTTCCTGCTTGTTTTAGATGATGTTTGGAACGAGAATCGTAGTAAATGGGAGGAGTTAGAATAATTTTCAAGTGTGGCTGGCCAAGAAGTACAATTCTAGTAACCACACATAAAGGATTGCTAAAATTATAGAGTGCAATCATGAGAGCATACACAAGATATGATTTTTATTTTATTTTAGAAGAATGTTGGTCAATAATGAATCAAATCGCTCTTATTCAAGGTGATCGTCAAAATTTGGAGAGCATTGGTAGAATTGCAAATAAGTGAAAAGGTTTGCCACTTGTTGTCACCATTGTGGGAGGACTTCGGAGTTTTAAAGAATCTGAAAAAGAACGGTTGAGAATCTTGAAAAGAAAGGAATGTGAAGGTGATGATGCCTTAGACTCTTTGAAGTTTAGTTATTATGATTTGCCATTACCATTAAAGCAATGTTTTCTATATTGTGCTATCTTTCCCAAAGATTATAAAATTTTAAAAAGAAGGTTGATTGGTATATGGATGGCTTAAGGGTATTTAAGGGGAAAAGAAGAAGAAGAAGAATTGAAGATGGTCGGTGAGATTTACTTCGACAATTTAACTACACGTTCTTTGTTCCAAATTTCATCCAACAATGACAGTACTTGTATGTTGCATGACATGGTGAGTGATCTGGCTCAAACATTTAATGATACAGAGCTCAATAGAAACTCCTTACATGCAGATACAGATGCTCGTCATTTAACTTTGTTAATTGAAAAATATGCTCTATTTATGGTCTCAACAAATTGTGCAGTTTGTTTGTTAAATCATTATTGACTGTTAATGTAATTAAGGATATATTGGACCATTTGACTTGTCTAAGAACTTTAGACCTCAACAGTTGTGACATTAAAGAAGTTCTATCTTCAATAAGTAAATTAGTTCATCTGAGGTGCTTGACTTGTCTTATAATGCAAATTTAGACAAGTCACCTAAAACTTTGTGTGATTGTTAGATTTGCAAACATTAATTCTTAACGAGTGTAAAAATCTCATAGAATTGCCTCAAGGGATTGGAGAACTAGTCAACTTGATATACTTGGATATTAGGTTTTGTCCCAAGTTGAAACAACATCCCAAAGGAATAGGAAATCTTTGACGTCTCAAAGAGTTGAGTGACTTCTACATACATTTGTATGAGGATGGATCTTCTTCTATTGTTGAATTAGGAAAGTTGAATAATCTTAGAGAAACTTTGAATATATGGGGGTTGGGAAAAGTGAGCAAGATAGAGGAGGTCAGAACAACACAAGTTAAGGAAAAGAAGGACATTACAGGGTTGAATTTGTACTACGAAGCATATCATAGGAAGGAAAATGAGGAAGAGTTACTTAAAGCTTTAGAGTGACCTTCGGATTTAGAAGATTTGTTGATGGAAAATTATAAAGGGAAGGCATTGTTTTCAAGTTGGATGATGAAGTTGAATCTACTAAGGGTGCTTAGGATTAATATTTATGAAAATTGTGAAGAATTGCCTCCATTGGGGAAGTTGCCAATGGAATGTCTATCAATCGTAACATGCTTTGTTTGATCATGATGAATTGGATCCTTTCCAATACTGATGGCCGCTTGATTATCACATTTGAGCTTCACAGTCTTTCCAAATTCTATAACCAATTCTGCCATTACTCGCCTGATCCATATCCCTTCTCAACTTGTAACTGTAAGTGCTCTTATCTCTGATTCAGCACTGCTCCTCAAGATGACAAACTATTTTTTACTTCGTCAAGTCACAAGATTTTCCCATACAAATGAACAATAACTTGTAGTTGATTTGCTATCTATCTGACTCCCTGCCCAGTCTACATCAGAGTATAACATTAAATCTCGGTAGTCAGTTTTTTTAAATAGTAACCCCTTTGTAGGATTCTTTTATAGATACCTGAGAATCTATGCTACCTCCATGTATTCTTCCATCGGATTGTTCATGAACTGACTAATTGTGCTCACTGTAAAACCAATGTCTGGTTGAGTATAGGAAAGATAGATAAGTTTCCCTACCAGATGTTGGTATCTCCCTTTATCCACTGGGACTCCTTCACGCCCGAGCTTTTTCTTGGAGTATATGGGAGTGCTTGTTGGTTTACAGTCAAGCATACCAGTTTCCTTTAGTAAGTCTAAGGTATATTTGCGTTGTGAAACAAATATACCTTTCCTTGATTGAACAACTTCCATTCCTAGAAAAGACCGAAGAGGACCAAGATCTTTGACTTCAAAATCTTCAGCCAATGCATGTTTGATCCTTGCTATCTCTTCTACATCGTTTCTAGTTAGAATGATGTCATCCACGTAGATAATAAGTACAACTAACTTATTTCTTAAGGAACGCTTCACAAACAATGCGTGATCAGCTTGGCATTGGGTAAAACCGTGTCCTTTTACTAACTTTGAGAATCGTCCAAACCATACTCTTGGAGATTGCTTCAACCCATATAAAGACTTCAATAGTTTACACACCTTTCTACTGCGATGATTCTTCTGGATCCCAGATGGAATCTCCATGTAAACCTCCTCTTCGAGATTCTCATTTAGAAATGTATTCTTCATATCCAATTGATGAAGTGATCAGTCTAAGTTTGCAGCCAAGGATAGAAGTATCTGAATAGTATTAAGTTTCAAAACTGGAGCAAACGTCTCTTGATAATCAATTCCATAAGATTGGGTGAAACCCTAGGCAACCAACCACACCTTAAGCCTTTCAATGTTTCCATCTACCTTGTGCTTCATAGTGAATACCCATTTGTAGCTTATTGCTTCCTTTCCTGGTGGAAGATCTATAATAGACCATGTAACATTTTTTTCCAAAGCACTAATCTCCTCTTGAATTGCTTGTTTCCAACTTGGATGACCAAGGGCCTCTTGAATATTAGCTGAAATTCGAACTTCATCCAATCTTGAGAGAAATGCTCGATAAGTCCCTGACAAATTCTTATATGAAATAAAAATTTTAATTGGATGTTGAGTACATGTCCGAGTACCTTTCCTTAGGGCAATAGGTAGTTCCAAATCTTCTTCTGTTTGAATCTCCTCCTGCTCTTGCTTATTCTTTCCTCTTGTGTGAGTTTCTACAGTTGTTGGATCTGATTCAAAATCTTAGACAAGTGTGAAATGTGGCATGAACTTAACCTCCTTATGAGCTTGCCTTTGCTTTCTTTAGTAAACCTATAGTTCCTTAGTTACTAATTGAGGCACAGGTTTGTTAGGATATACTAGTGAAGATCACAAATTAGGTACAGAAGGAATCGATTCACAAGTTATATTCAAAGAGGGATGTTCAAATGGAGGCTGACTTGGAAATGTAGGTTGACTTGGAATAGATTCAGAGTTTGGTGGCTGATGACTTGGAGCAAGCGGGGGAATTTTGCTCAAGCAAGGAATCCCAACTTTAAGATTGAAATTCTACTGCGGTCTCCCCCTAAATTTTAGAAGAAAAAAAAGAATTGTTTTCAAAGAATGTAACATCCATGGTTTTAAATATTCTCCAAGTAGTGGGATAAAAAACAATTATACCCCTATTTGTTTGTGGAGTAACTAATAAAGACACTTTTTGGATGATGGATCAAGTTTGCTTTTATTGTGTGGATAGACATGATCAAAGGCTGAGTATCCAAATACCATTGGAGGCAGATTGGATAATAGAAACGGGGTATAAGGAAAGAAATTAATAAGGACTTGATGAGGTGTTTGAAACTGAAGAGCCCGAGATGGTAGCCTATTGATGAGATAAGTCAAAGTAAGGATAGTTTCCCCCCATAAGTATTATGGTACGTTAGTAGAGAACATAATGAAGCGGACTACTTCCAATAAATGTCTATTTTTCCTCTCTGCGACTCCATTTTGTTGCGGAGTATTGACATATAAACTTACTTGGACTATCTCTTGCTTAGATAGATATTCTCCAAGAACATAGTGGAGATATTCCTTAGCATTATCAGACTTTAAGATTTGGATTTTAGAACCAAATTGAGTTTGAACCATGCTATTGAAAACTTGGAATATTCTATCAACCTCATTTTTTCTTTTATAAGAAATACCCAAGTAAGTCTTTTATGGTGATCAACAAAGATCACAAACCACTGTGCTACGTTAATGTTTTTGACTCGTGAAGGTCCCTAAATATCACTATGAACAAGGGTAAAAGGTTTTGATGGTTGGTAAGAAATTCCTGGATAGATAGATCTAGTATGTTTTACAAGTTGACATATCTCACATTTAAAAAATTTTGAATTTTTATTGATGAACAAATGGGGAAATAACTTTACAAGATATAAGAAATTAGGATGTCCTAACCGATAGTGCCAAATTATGATCTCATTATCTTTATTGACACTAGATTGACTCAAAACAGAAGCAGTTAGACTTGTAGCAGCTACTAGAGCCTATCCAAATTCTGGTGGCTTAAGGAGGTATAGTCCATGACGCATCTTAGCACTGCCAATCTTCCTCTTTAAACCCAATTCCTAAAAAACACACACATTTGGAAAGAATTTTGTTAACCAATGGTTATCGCGAGTCTATTTATTGATAAAAATCATATTACAATCAAGATTAGGAACATAAAGCACAGATTTAAGAATGATTCCAGGTGACATTTGAATTGATCTGGTCCCGGCCACTTTAGATAAAGTGTCATCAGCAATTTTCACCGTGAGATTAGGGTGACATGGTTGATAGTCAAAGAAAAATGTCCCATCTCCTATCATATGATCTGATACTCCTGAGTCAATGATACACTGTTTTGATTGTAATGTACCTGACTTAGCATGTAAACTTGTTGCTAGTTCAGCAGTAGGGTGCTTTGTCAAAGTTTTGTTCAACAATAATTTTAGCATGTCTAGTTGCTCCTTAGTGAAGGGATTGGATTCGGTTGTGCATTGTTGTTCCCTAGTGACATTGGCTGAGTTTGCACAACTATCTTGGGCTGATCTTTTTGGCTTTTAGCTTGTTGTTTTTCCATGTAACTTCCAACATGTCTCCCTTGTATGACCTGATTGAGAGCAATGTTCACACCAAGGTCATCCCTTTCTTGGCTGGCGATTATCTATTGGTGTTGGTGATTGTGAACTACGAGTAACAAACCCAGACCCATCAAGGTTTGGAGGTGGCGGCTGATTGCCTAGCATTACCTTCTTCCTACTTTCTTCCTAGCGAACTTCTGAAAATATCTCTCAGAGACTTGGAAGAGGTTTTGTTCTCATTATTCTTCCTCTAACATCATCTAAACTTTTATTCAAACTAAGCATAAATTTAAATTTTCTTTTTGGCTCCACTATCTTATGATATAATCCATTGTCCTCCAGACACTTCCACTCATAAAACTCAAACGTATCTAATTCTTACGAATGACAAATTAGAATATTAAAATACTACGTTACCGTTAATTCTCCTTTATGAAGATCGTAAAGAACTGTCTCCACCATGAAGAGTTCTAAAGTATTTTCAGAACCTGATTAAGTTTCTCTCACTGCCTCCCATATTTCTTGAGCCATTTCATATAAGAGAAGATTTTCACCAATATCCACATTCATGGAGTTTATGAGCCATAACATGATTTAATGGTTTTCGACCTTCTACTTCTTATAGTTCAGATCAGTTTTCTCAGGAATTGGAACTTCTCTAGTCAGGTAATCTTCTTTTCCTCTACCGTAGATGAACATCCGAACATATTGGGACCACTGAAGATAGTTCTGTCCATTGAGTTTATGACCTGTGATTAGAAGAGACAGATTCTTAGATATTCCAAAATTTCCAGAACTAGATTGGACCAGATTTGGGTTGGAAGAAGAAGATGTCTCATATACAGAACTGACTGCTTCATTTGCCATTTCGGATTTTCATAGAGAAAAGAGAGAGAAAGAATTTAGGTTTTCGAAAAAAACTAAGAATTCCTAGATGAGAAGGATGTCGAAATGTGAGGATGATGGCTAGGGTTTCTTAGGCTCTGATACCATGAAGATTCTGAATGAATTAATCTTCTTTATTTGAAATCAGAATTGGTACATGATATATATATACACACTTTTACATAACTAAGTAAGGAAACTATCACCTATAAAATAGTAACATAATAAAGACTGATTTCCTAATATCTACAAAATAAGAAACTAACTCCTAACTTTGAGGACTAAATATTCGACAGTTTTCAAGTTGGATGATGAAGTTGAATCTGCTAAGGGTGTTTAGGATTAATGTTTGTGAAAATTGTGAAGAATTGCCTCCATTGGGGAAGTTGATATGCCTTGAAGAGCTATAATTGTTGAATATGAGAGTAAAAAAAATGTGTGTTGAATTTATCGGAATTGAAAAGAAGAACCAACTTCACTGGTGTCATTCCCAAAACTGAAAACACTTGTATTTTATTGGTTTATAGAATGGGAAGAGTGGAATGATATTGATGAGTGGTTGATGGAGAGAATTACAGTTATGCCACGTCTTCTTGAGCTCCAAATGACTAGATGCCCAATTTTGAAGACATTGTTGCATCATCTACTGTCTCTAATCATCACCAGACCCCAGCGACTGGATATACAAGAGTGTCTTGTTCTTCTACAACAAATCCATACATACAATCTTTCTCACAAACCTTGGTATTTTTATTCGACCATAAATAAAAGGTATTTCATTTCTTCTCTCATAATTAATTATCTTTCACTTATAAGAAGAATCAAACATAGGTAAAAGTATCTCTTCTGGCTGGAAAGAAGTTGGTAGGATGTAAATGGGTGTTCACAATCAAGTATAATTTTGATGGAACGCTCGAGAGATACAAGGCAAGATTGGTAGCAAAAGATTTCACTCAAATTATGGCATGGATTACATTGAAACATTGCTCAAGTGGTGAAACTCAATACAGTGAGGGTTTTATTATCTGTTGAAGTGAACCTAGATTGGCATCTATACCAACTAGATATGAAGAATGCTTTCTTAATTGGAAAACTTGAAGAAGAAGTGTTTGTGGAACCTCCTTTCAGCTTTGAGACTGAGTTTAGATCCCAAGTGTGCCTGTTAAAAACTATATGGTTTGAAATAATCACCTCGAGCTTAGTTTAAAAGATATGCAAGTTCAATGAAACAACAAGGATATTCTCAAGGTTAGACTGATTACACCTTATTCTTTAAAAGGAAGGAAAGTAGGATGATGACTATTTTTCTGATATATATAGATGACATCATTGTCACGGGTGATGATTGTGAAGAAATTGACAACTTAAAGGCTAGTCTGGCAAGAACATTTGAGATCAAAAACTTGGGACTACTGAAGTATTTATTTAGAATGGAAGTTGCAAGATCAAAGAAGGGGGTCGTGGTAAGCCAACAAAAATATGTATTATATCTGCTTTCTGATATAGGTATGATAGGTTGTAAACCAACTAACACGCCTGTAGACCACAATGAAAAACTTAGTGATGTTAGAAGTAACCCATTTGATGTTGGGAGATATCAAAGATTGGTTGTGAAGTTAATTTATTTGTCTCATACGAGACTAGATATTGCTTTTGCTATCAGTTTAATCAGTTAGTTTATGCACTCTCCTAAGAAGGTTCATTTGGAAGCCACTTATCGCATTTTGAGATACCTCAAGGAATCTCCAGGAAGGGGGCTATTTTTTGAGAAGAAGGCTCAAAGAACTGTTAAAGTGTTTACTGATGCAGATTGGGCGGGTTCGGTCACTGACAGAAGATCTACCTGTGGACATTGCTCATGTGTATAAGGAAATCTAGTGACTTGGCGGAGTGAAAAACAAAATGTAATGGCTCGCAGCAGTGCTGAAGCAGAGTTCCGTGCTATGGCCAATGGAATTTGTGAGGCGAATTATCTCAAACGGGTACTAGAGGAGCTACAACTATCATTGGATTGTCCTATGGAATTATACTGTGATAACAAGGCTGCCATTAGCATTGCTAACAATCCCGTGCAGCATGATAGGCCTAAACATGTGAAAATTGAGTGTCACTTCATCAAAGAAAAGCTAGAAAATGGAGTGATTTGCATGTCGTATGTTCCAACCACACAGTAAGTAGCTCCTTACAAAAGGATTGTTCAAGTCAAGCTTTGATGGAATCATCAAGTTGGAACTTATAAATATATATGCCTCAATTTAAGGAGGAGTGTTAGTTTAGATATAAAAGGAAAGGAAATATTTTGGAATTAGTGAGTAGATATAGCTGTTAATTAGTTTATTTAGTTTCCTATTTTATAATTTCCTAGTTAATAGTTTCCTTCTTAGGTGATTCCTACATTGTATCTATACAATAAACTTTTAATGTTAACCAGAAAATAATTTTATTCCTCAAAACTACAAAAATCAAATTAAGGGTTTTTTTTTAACAAATCAAAATGTCTGCAAATGAAAAATAAATTATTACCAAGTCATGGTATTTACCAAGAAATAATATCTTGAACAAAACATATGAAGCCTAGTTTTCAGCAAAAGAATAAGAAAGTAAAAATATGCAAATATTCATGAGTAGTAAAGTTTTATCTCTGAAATTGCTCCTTCAACACAAACTTGCTAAAGGGCTTCAATTGAAAGGGTTGACTGTAAAGCTCAAAGTCAAAAGACATATTAAGCCACTTCTACCAGTGTAGAGGAAGGTTTCAGTTGAATCAAGCCATTTCTCAATTTTTAGAGCTCCCAGCAGACTATGGTGAAGGTTTCTATCAGCGGATATTTCTTCTTCCCGTGTTCACATCACATGAAGCTTCTTTCTAAGTGGTCGACATAGTTACATAACAAGAATTAAGCTTCTGGTGATCTGCTGCAAAAGATCAGTAATTGCATTCCATTCGAGAACACTTCTTCACTTCAACTTCCCTCATTGTCTGGAAACACAAACTGCAAGTCTTCATTATCCCTATATACTTGAACAAGAGCAGCAGCTTTGTACACAAACATCCCAAACATGGCAGGCACAAGCTGTAAGAAACAAAAAACAGTAAGCAACACCTTTATCCCGAGGAAGGCACTCCTAGAGGGAAGTACCTTCACCAAATAGACCCCAGCTAGGACTCAACTTCAACTGCAGAATATCCTGTCTTATGTCCCAATAGAAGCTTACTGACTACTAACTGAACTCAATTCGATGACTGAAGCATGACCATTTATCAACAAAAGGAAAATGATTAGGTTTTCGGTTACCTGGAAATCAAAATAATCTGTGGAAAAGTAGTGATGAGACAGAATCCAGAATCCATATATTGCAGACGGAATCACTAGCCTTGGAGATGAAAGTGCAATGCCACTGCCCTTAATCAATCTCTCTAATGAGTCCCTAACATCTTCACTTCTTATCCCAATTCTGAGGCAGAGAGGTAAAATAGTTATCAAAAAAGAAACAAAATAACACAGAGGACAGCAAATCAAGGCAGATGTTCTTCACTGTACTTTTTGGACTTCTTTTTCATAAAAATTTGAGGGATCATTTCCTTTGAAATATTGTTCGCATGTTGGTACAAGAGTTGCAGGTATAAGCAACTGCAAGACAATGAAGCTGGTTAGAATACCAAAAACAACACAGAATCAAACAGTTTCTCTTTTCTGGTTTTGGTTTACTTGAAGCGAGCAGAGAGAGTAATAACCAGATGATCTTGTTAAAACATCAAACCAGAGCAGTTTTAGGATGAGCAGATTATTAACTTCTCGTTGTAACCAATTACATCCTAGATGGGCCTTAAAAGTCTGATGATTGGAATAAGATTTCATTTCCACCATTGATTTTTTACATCCGAAGACAAAGATTTCTTAGTATCTCTAACCTGAAAAATACTCCAATAGCATAACTAATGGCAGCCTGTAAAATCAATAAATAGGTGAGTCTTTTGCAATTTCTTGAATCAAACACTAATTAAAATGATTCTCTAACAAAGAAAAGAAAGATGCGTATTATGCAGCCACTTTGAAGACAATAAAATTAGGGAAACTAAGCAAACTAACAAATTCGAATTTGAGATGCATTTTCTGAACCTCATATTAGCACCGACAAACAACGATGTTTCATTCTTTTCCGATCAACTTATAGAAGGCTGATAAATCTTCCACCTAGCAGGCTAAATTAAATACAGATTGCTGAAGATACATTGTTTTCTTATGAACATTCCCTAAACATGCAATTGCAGAATTATGGTCCTTGCTAATTTTCAACGCCATCCCCTTTTAGTAGGCCTGGTAACAAAGAGCATAAAAGGATATGGTTCTAGACATGCTCACCATGTATGACTGAACCTCCGAAACATATATATTTTTCTCATGAAATACCCATTAAGATTCAACTTTCATGGGACTCCAATTTAATGCCTTGTTATTAACTGGAAAAAACTTCAGATTCAATTGCTGAAATTAACTTTTCAAAAGATTTTGTTGGAGGTTGATAACTAAAATGAAAATAAAAGGCATTCTTTTTCTTAAATTTTTAATCACAAAGTTTTGTTTGGAAAATTTACATCAAGTAAATGTCTTTTTTCAATAAATTCTAAGGTAATCTAAATTTTTAGAAAATAACTGACCCTGAAGAATTAAGAGATTGATTTATGCAATTTAATTATCAAAATTTACAAATTCAATTTTACTTGTGAAAAGGCTTATATCTTAGGAGCTTGCAAGTTGAACCCTAATTTCTTACCAATTGCAACCAATAGTAATAAACGAATAAAATGAGTATTAAACTGGATTTAGATTATATTCAACTATATTTCGATTAGAAGTATAGATTCAAATCACAGGACAGTATTTCATTTAAATATCTATGATATTATTGCCCTAGTCTTATTTCTCCTTCTGTTCTCTCAA
>JANKYF010000225.1:6655219-6666076 GCA_029829435.1 Erythroxylum hondense | reverse complement strand
TTCCATACTCATGCCCCTTTTTCTCATACCCCAAATAAGCACCCCCTCGTATTATAAAAATATAAACACAAAACAAAATTCACTTTTTTATAGTTTCATAATTTTTAAAAATCGGTAAAAAAAAACTAAAACAAAAAACAAAAACTAGAAATAAAAATAAAATCAACCTTGAGTAAAACTCTAGATTGTTTGGAGCTTTTGGGCAGAGAAATGGAGCGGCTGAAACGGGCAGCCATTCTCAAGACCACCACATGTAAGTGCTGTTCCTCATTCACGGGAGTGATTCTTTGATTCTGTTTGATTGATTTTCACGACTCAAGAAGTAGAGTATTTTGAGAGATTATTTAATAAGAAGATAAATATATTATCCCACGTCTACATTTAAAATAATTAGGCAAAAATAAATAAATTAATGAGATGTGAACTTTATAAATGGGATATGATTTCCATTAGGTTAATATAGCGTATCATCATTTGATATTTTGTGGGCTAAGGCCAACATGTTAAGTCGACAATTATGTCGTATTCTTCTAATTTTTAAAATTGTTTTTGTTGCATGATTTAGTTGGAACTGCTACCAAGAAATCATTTTTATAAAATTAACTATTACATGAAATGGAAAAGAAATATTGCTAAGAAACAGTATATATATATATATATTATTCATCTAATCAAATTAAAATAACGTTATGTGTATTAGTGTATAGGTCTACAAAACCATGTTCTGGTATCGTGATAAGGACTTTAGGAGAGCCACACCCCAAAAGCTAGCTTATGAGGGTAGAGAGCCCAAAGCTCTTATAAATCCCATATCAACTTTGTATTTAATCAATATGGGATTCAAGTCTCATACCTTGCAATTAGATCAAACCGTAACATTCGTCCTTCTATAAGGATTAATGTCCTCATTGGTCACGGTCATGTCGGTCACGGCTGACACTTTTCAGGTCACCACTCCATGGATCACCACCCTGAGGTTCTCGTTGGTCACGGCTGGCACTCCTAAGCCACCACTCTAAAACCGACTCTGATATCAATTGATAAGGACTTTAGAAGAGTCACACCCCAAAAGCTAACTTACGAGGGTAGAGAGCCCAAAGTTCTTATAAATCCCATATCAACTTTGTATTTAATCAATATGGGATTCAAGTCCCATACTTTACAATTAGATCAAACCGTAACATATTGTTACGTATGTGCCAAGAATAAGCCCTTTTCAGAAGATTATGCAATGATATAAGGAATCACAATATTGTAATAACACGAGTCAGAACGAATATTGTAACATATCATTGTGCAATAATGCAGAACATGACGATGAGTAACACAAATATGGTGGGTCGGTGCATAATCCCATAGTTAATTCCGTTTGCATTAAAAAAACACCAACCTATTTAGAAATTTCTCATCCCATATTCTTTCCCCTCTAATGAAACGATTCCATGAATTAATTAGCCAATGATTTGATACTTAGATACTAATTAGCTGTTTCGTTCAACTTTTTTCTAAACATTCTTCCGAGATACGATACGAGTTACTGAAAGGTTTATGACAAATGGAATAAATTAAGTGTGCTTGAGAAGATGACTTGGACAAAGTAAAGGGGAAGCTGAGAATTGAGATTTCAGATGCCAAATTGTACATGATTTGATTACAGAGGAAAGCAGGCAGCAGCACAAAATAAGCGTTATCTTTGAAATTTAAAAGTAGTCATCGGTCCTTCCCTTGAAGCCGATTTGCCCAAAGGTAAGGCAGACGAATAGTCCAAAGTGCCACGTAATCAACCACAACCTACAAAAAAACACACAAACTATGAAGGTCCCATGGTCTAGTGGTGAGGACATTGGACTCTGAATCCAGTAACCCGAGTTCAAATCTCGGTGGGACCTTGTTTTGATTATCTCCAGTCAACAAAGCTTTGTTTTATGAAGAATAGAAATACGATTATAAAAGTCTAAAGAGGAGGAGGAGTGGGGAAGTGAGCGAGCTCAGCACCAATACTCTCGAAGAAGAGACCAGTTAGGCTTTTCCCATTAATTAACGGAATGCTTGATGGTGCTATCCACCCTATCAACCCAAATCCTATCACATTCAGATCCGTTCGTAACCAGTCCCTTTCAAAGCTGTACCAAAACCCACATCCATTACGTTCTAATACGTAACTCAATCAAACCAATTCTCAATCTCAGCACAATTAAATTTACCACATGAACCTTCCTCCATTAGCACAAGCTTGCCTCAACGGATTTCTAGCCGCAACTGAGGATTTCACGAAACCTGAAACCCATTAACAGTTGTTACATGCAACACTCCACTTGTAGATCAGTAAATGAAGGGAGGGTGTTCTTGAGTAAAAGTATACAGAGGTACCTGAGCTAAGGCAAATTCTTTTGGTTGAAGATGAGCGAGAAAGAGACGACAGGGAACTAGTGCCCAAGCCAAGAACAGTCGATGAAGTTGAGATTGTGGTTGCCATTGTTGTCTTTAGATCTTTCCTGGTTCAGCCAAATGCTTTTGAGTGGGTGTTCTATTATTCAGAAACAGCAGGCTTGTGTTGTACGAGATTGAGATTTTTGTGGAAGCGAAAGATCGCGTGGATGGATCGTCGATCAATAGCATTCTGCCACCTCAGAGTTCTATGGATAAAGTGGGGCCTGTAATTGTTTCTGTATCGCTACTCCAGCCACATTTTATGCTGAGATGAACTATATACTACTTCTAACAAAATATAGATCTTAGTTGATTTATAATTTGTTGAATAAAGATGGATCCATCCTGTTCGGTGTAGGCCTGCGAGAAATGCTTAATTTTGGGCTGGATCACATTTGAAGTAGTATAGGTTTTTGTGTGTTTATTTACTTAAAGTAAGTTGTAGTATATCTTATTATAATTAAAATAGGTAATCTCTAAGGCATGATCTTTTGTCTAATATTATGATATCTTATTCTGTCCCATAAATTTCAGTCATTTATTTATGCAAAATCCGTGTTTATTTATGCGGAATCTACATAAATGAACGGCTGAAATTTATGAGACAGAATAAGACATCATAAATTAGACAAAGGATCTGTAATCACTTAGTCTTGATTTGAGTGTTACTTAGAGTTATTAGTTTAACTTCAACCAACCAAACTGATTGGGAATTTGACATGATTAGATGTTGGTAGTCAAGACTGTCCCTTACTATGGTTGCCTTGTTGTTTACGCAATGCTCTTCAAAATGTTGCTTGCTAACAATTTTTGGGCTGAGATTGGAAATCTGATGGTGAAAACTAACAAACCATTATGCCGAGTGGTTAGCAGCTCATGGTCCTAATCGTTCCTTAAGGACAGATGTTTACCTATATATGTATAACTCGAAAGAACTACTTTATTATGTGAATGTTGATGTTGGGCCAAGGATACATTCGTATCGTATTTGTAGTGAAATAATGATAATAAAATCTCGATTTAGCTTGGCAATTGATTTTATTCTTGAAACTGAAATGAGTCTCATTCGAATAAGTACCTCGAAAAGCTCTCAAGTAATTAGCAGCGAGGCTGAAAATCTAAGCGTTTGTCAATTCCTACCAAGTGCTGACAATTCTCATCCATAAATTTTCTTTTGTCTCATTTGTTTATTGTGAACTTTGTGGATAATAGTTGTTAGTACAAGGTAGGACTTGACAAACGAACAGGTGATTCATTCGTATCATATATAATCATGACCTAAGCATCACGTAATCACCATGCTATTTTGGCTTGGAAATATATCTTTCTACGGTCATATGAAAATTGTATTAGTACCGATATTAGATTTGATTTTGGTATAAGACTATACTGATACTAATTAATATCAAATACCATTTAAGATGATTTTTTAAAATTATAAAATAGTTATTAAATTTTTTTAAATTACAAAACAATCCTTCACGATTCATATTTTACAAGTCATCCACAACGGACAAGCCTCCAATATTACACACACATCCACGATCGGTGGTCCACAGTTCTACACATAGCAAAATGTAACTTGACTCTCGCTGCAATGTGTTTTAGATTACTTCCTAGAAAGGTGAAACCTTTTCCTTCTTTTTTTTCCTTTTTTCCTTTTACAATTGTCCCTTTTTTGTTGTGCACCTGTTTTTTCCTTAGATTTAATTTTTTGGTTTAAATGCCAACCTGAAAGAAGCAACAAGTGTGTGAAAGTTTCTCCCTGATCTTTTTATTGGAAATTTTCAGTGTTAATTGTCTTTTTTAGCTTCTAATATACATGTTTCCAAAAATGTATATGTTTTCGCTTTAGTAACGTAAGATGTAAATTAGAAAGGATGCAGTCTCACAAAAATTCTATTTCAACTACAGTTGCTACGAACTGTATCTGTGGTTATTTGATATAAAACAACTGTGTTAGTAACTATAATTTTCTAACACAAACAAAAACAAAAAATAAATGTAAAATAAATAAATCAACACTCGAGATTTTGTAACACAGTTCAGCATACCTAATCTATATCTACGGGCTCTCGCCCAACTTAATCACTTTTATAAAAAAACAGCAATAGTTTTGCTCAAGGTTTTACAGAGCCGACTTACTCTACCATTGACACTATTCATCATCCTCACTACCCATGAAATTAAACCACACTCAATAATACGACCTACTCGTGCTAATCTTAATAGAAGATTTTATCAACAGTGTTCGATAATAAAAATGAGAAGAGAAAACAACTCAAGTGATTGAAGCAATAAGGACAAAAACAAATACATTTGAGAATAGAAAACAACTCCCCTAAGAATGTAACTTCTTCAACGAAAGAACAAGAAGTTGTCTACCAAAAATTTGCTATGAACCTTCGATAGTATCACTGAGATATTCCACGCACAACAGCAACAAAACACATCAAAACAGCAAATGTTTCATCACCGAAATATCATACACGAAGAGATGCAACTACACCAAAAACTACTGAAAGTTTTTCACATAAAACACCATCATCAACAGCCATACAAAGTCACGTAACCCTTGGAGAAAAACACACAACAAATCTGGACAAAATAACCAAAATACCAACTCACAAAAATAGTTTTAGACCCACAAAATTCCAGCTGTCAAGTCAACATATTGTAATTGTTTTTCCCACGCAATTCAGCCTAGAAAATTCACGTAATTGGCAGAGAAAATTAGTTGTCCAATATAGATAAAATCGCCAAAAATCAACTACCTTAGATAGCTATTATCCCCAAAATAGGCTATTAAGAAGAGTCCAAAAATCACCAAAAATCTACGTCTTATCTTAGTCAAGATATAGTGATTTGATTCCAATTAAATCATATCATAAATAGAATTTTTATCCTAAATAAACCTCATCTTCAAAGAATCCCACATAGAGTATAACACTCCTCGTAATGAAATTCTACAAATAACCAAAAGTGGTCAATGAAAAATAATGCACAAAATATCATATTGTATATCTTAACAATTCCTCCCCCTTTGACATTATTTGTCACATATCGAAACTCCCTCTTAAAAAGATAATTGGACACATAACATTAAGTCCATGTAATATATAAGAACTCTCCCTTAATTGAACATCGAGTTCCAAACAACTTTCAAATAACATTCAAGTTCACGTATCATTAAGTTTATTAAGTTCAAGAAATATTTAAATAAACAATTATGTGAATAAACAATTATCGAATCATTAAAAGTTTTCTTCCTTGAAACAAAAAGATGCCAAAAGCAAGACTAATAGTTACGGAGATACCTTAAAATCTCTCTCTCTCTCCCCCCCCCCTGAATTGATTAGTCACCAACAAAGCATAAATATCAAATGAAAATAATCATTTATAAATATCTCCCCTTTGGGACAAAACAATGTCAAAGCGAAGAATGCCTTCAATACGATCAATCTTAGTGAATAAAGAGGCATAAAAATCAATAGTAGGTGCAGAGGAAGAATCATAAGCATGTAGTGCAATAGCAAAAGGCCAAGATGGCAATTTACCAAGGGTCAACACAAGCCAACATATCGTTTCTCACATCAAAACCATCTGCATACAACTGATTAAATTCATAAACACTAAATATGCATTTACCGAATTATAATCAAACTTAATCAATTTCCTCCTCACATAAACCATATGAAAACATAAAGTTGTATCATCCAATACTCCCTTATCTAAATTACAATAAAACTCTCACACTAACTCAGCACCAAAATGTCGTGGCAGTAAGGAAGCATGTAAAATATTCCTCTTAGTCAACAAAGCATCCAAATTAAATTGTTTATACTTAGCTAAATTTATAGGATGATTATAAACAAACCCTAAGGCCTAAGGCCTAAGGCCTAAATCCGAATTAGGACCATTGATTGTTCAGTTTGCTTGGTGTGTGACCTTAGAGGCTTATTTAATATTAGCAGTAGATCCAAACTTCTTTTAGGCCCACAAGTTATAAGTGACCTCTAGTAAAACATTATAACTACCTAATATTAAATAAGGTCGAAATACGACACTACTTAAATCACAACTGATAAATTAAAGTACATCCTATAATTGGTTCACAGGGCATACACTAACAGTTTGCACCCATTTTGCACCCATTTGCATACATTAATTCATAAACCTTGTAAATATCTTCCTTTTTGAATTCTGAGTTGTTGTTATCACTTTCACAATATGAATTTGAGTTTAGAACAGAAACATTTTTATTTTTGTTGTCAGTTTCTTCACTGGTTGATACTAAGGAAGCAACTGGGCTTTTGCTGTTTAAAGCAACCAATGCAACATGATTACTCACAATTTCTTTTTGCATTGCAATACTCACTTTTATATTCATTTTCACTCCAAGTGTTAATGTAAGACTTCCCTTTTCTCCTTTTAAGAGTGTTAGCACATTCCGCTTGCATATGTCTAAAACATTGACATTTAGGACATTGTATCTTCTTTTCTTTTTCTTGTTGTTTGAAGTTATTGTTGGAAGAACGCCCACCATCTGTATGAACTCAAGTCTATTTTTCTTCACATTCCTTAGTCACTTACTGAAATTTCTTATCAATAGCCACTTTATTGAAATTTCTCATCAATAACATCATATCTTCATCTTCATCGGATTCGTCTCCTAAATCTCTTTCGGTTTTATTAACCTCAACTTGTAGTGTCAATTTTTTGTTCTTCTCACCCTTATCTCTCAAAAAATTCATCTTAGAGTTTGTAAGAATCTCAATTATCTTATCCAAAGATAATTCGTTGATATCATGGGCTTCTTTGATGGCTGCAATTTTTGATATGAATCTCAGAGGTAATGATCTCAAATTTTTTTTGACAAGTTTCATATTCGAATATTTCTTCCCAATTTGATGTCCTTGATTGGCAATATTACATAATATCTCATGAAAGTCTCTAATATTATCGCTTTCATCCATCTTAAACTCTTCAAATCTAATAGTCAATATCTGAAGTTTCGAAGCTATTACTAATTTTGATCCCTCATGTATTATTTGCAATGTGTCCTATGCTTCTTTTGCTGATTCACATGCAGAAATCATACTAAAGCGTTCTTCATTGACAACACTGAAGATTGCATTCAGTACATGAGAATTGCCGAGCACTTCATCTTCTTTAGCTTTTGTCCATTTAGATGGATCTTTAGGTACCCCTTAATTCTTTTCATCAATCGTCATTGGATGTGTTCAGTCATTCAACATTGAAGTCTATGTCATAGTTCCTTGTGCTTGAATACTTTCATTATTGATTTCCAAGTAGCGTAATTCGAACTATCTAGTAACGAAGGCCTAATGATTGATGTTCCTTCTTTTGTAGCCATAATAGCAAAACATGGATCTACACCAACTTGGCGTACCAAGTTCTGATTCGGTGAACCTTGCTCTAATACCAATTGTAAATCCGAAAAGATGTAGTTCCGCAAAAAATGTATTTAAGCTACAATTGCTATGAGCTGTATCTGTGGTTTCTTGATATAAAGCAAATATAAATTTTCTAACACAAACGAAAATGAAAAACAAATGCAAAATAAATAAATCAATACTCGAGATTTGGTAATGTAGTTCGACATATCTTGTCTAAGTCTGCAGGATCCTTACCTAACTTAATCACTTTTACAAAAGAACAACAATAGTTTTACTCCGGATTTTACAAAGATGACTCACACTACGCTTGACACTATCCCTCGTCTTCACTATCCGTGAAAGTAAATTGCACCTAATAACATGACCAACTTGTGATAACCTCAACAGAAGATTTTCTTAAGAATGTTTGATAATAAAAAGGGGGGAAAATAAAACAACTCAAATGATTGAAGTAATAAGGACATAAACAAAGATGCTTGAGAAGAGAAAACAGCTTCCTTAATAATGTAATGTCTTCTACGAAATAACATAATCTTGTCTACCAAAATTCGATTATGAATCTTCGATAGTGTCACTAAAATATCCCACACACATCAACTACTAAATACCTCAAATCAACAAATGTTTCATCACTAAAATGTCATACATGAAGAGCTACAACTACCTAAAAAACTACTGAAAATTTTCACGCAAAACAACATCATCGACAACCCTACAAAGTCACGCAGCCCTTAAAGAAAAACACACAACAAATCTGGACAAAATCACCAAAATACCAACTCACAAAAATAGTTTTAGGTCCACAAAATTCCAATTGCCAAGTCATCATATTGTAGTCGTTTTTCCCACACAATTCAGCCTAGAAAATTCAAGCAATTGGTAGAGAAAATATGTTGTTTAGTATAGATAAAATTACCAAAAAATCAAGTACCTTAAATAACCATTATCTTCAAAATAGGCTATAAAAAATCACAAAAAATCTATATCTTATCTTAGTCAAGATATGGTGATTTGATTCCAAGTAAATCCTATCATGACTGAAATTTTTATCCCAAATAAATTTCATCTTCAAAAAATCCCACACAGAATAAAATACTCCTTGTAGTGAAATTCCTAAACAACCAAAAGTGACCAATTATAAAAAATGTCCAAAATATAAATAATACCCAAATTTTCGTAACACATATTTTAACATATAAGATTTAGTTTCTATCTCAATCCATTGTCAATGAATAGCTGGACACTGAGAGTTCAGACAAAATGCATCATTTTGCAATCTTTGTTTAGTTTTATGAGTTTCAACAGCGTGGGAAGTAAACAAAGTATATAGAGGAGCTATGAGGCTTCAGATCTTGCGGGGAAGTTGTTGATGTGGTAGCTGTAGGTGCGAATGCTGCTGGCTATAGTCACCGTAGGTAGGAGTTATTGAAATATCTATTTTAGAGAAAGAGAAGAAAGAAGACTAATATATAAATTTAATGGGCTACTCTACCTATCATTAATTGGTTTTAAGATGAAACCTCACGTACACTTATATGTGACATAACTTTTCTTCTCTTGTGGGCCCGTAAGTCCATTGTAAATTCTAACATGGTATCTGAACAGGTTGCTCTTATGTTAGTCATTAACACCTCAAAATGATAGATTATGTCACATGCTAGATCCACACGTGAGAGGGATGTGTTGATATATAAAGAGTAGAAGTTTGTCCCATATTGAAGAAAGAGAGAAAAGAAGAATAACATCTAAGTCTAATGGACTATTCCACCTATTACTAATTAATTTTAAGATAGAACCTCACTTAAATTTATATATGATTTAACTCATTTTCTCGTATGAAAGGTTCGTTATAAATTCTAACAGGGATGGTTGTGGTTGACTATGGTGGCTGTGGGGACTTCATGGTGGCTGCAAGTTGCACAGCTTCTCGTCAGCGTGATTGCTTATGCCCAAAGTTGGCTGCTGCATTTCAAATTATATCTAGTCCTTTTTTTTTTGCATTAAAATCTTTGGATTACCAGAATCTCACCCGATATTTAATAGGTCGATATGAAATGAGATATTTTGTAGCATTTGTTCAGCACCAAATTGAAACTTTCCTTCCGCATTAATGATTAGGTTTTGATTACTTCCACGGCAACTGCGCTCAATCACATACTCGGGGTCCAGTAAAGGACGAAATTGTTTATTGAATTCAAGTTCCTTTACTAATAAATAAATCATACACAGCTATTAGTTTGACAATTCAATGACTAATTGCCTATTATCAAAACCTTTTTTTTTTGTTAGTTAAGATCTTTTCAAATGCCCACTTGTCCCCCTTTTCTCGTTCACTTTATCAATTTCTTCTGCAAATTAATGAAAACAAGTCAAAAGTTCCTTTTTTCTCTTTCTTTTCTAGTGTTTTATCATGTACAATGTACCATTAATTGATCATTAGTACAGTGGATCCTTCAACTCAATCACAAAACTTGATCCCAGGTGTGATTTTGGAAACGGACTCACCAATTTCAAATGACCTAGAGTCCTTTTGTTACTTACCGCGTCTCATGTACTGCATATCTGGAAACTTGTTCTAACGGTTTAACTAACAGCTCATAGCTCATACTCATAGCGAGCTGTTCTTTGGGATCGATGTTCTTATTAATTAATGGGGCGGCGGCCGGCCTTTAACACACTGTAATTCGCAATAACAACTAAAAAGATGGGACAATCACCTAAAACAACACAAGATGCCAATTTAATGAATGCCAAGTTGGGAGCAGTCCTTCCGTCCATTACCTTCCCAGCTTGACTGCCTCCTTATAAAGACGTACGAAACAGATAGAGACCAGACACCCTCAAGATGACCTCAGCATATAATATTATATAATTACAGAACAAAACAGATGAAAAAAATTGAAGTATCACTTTTTATATAAAACATTCCTTAAGCGTTTGTTTCTACTTCTTCTGTTGTTTTATTCTAGTTTTCAGTTTTCGTTTTTAATTTTTTATTTATGTTTTT
>JANKYF010000225.1:6619298-6629543 GCA_029829435.1 Erythroxylum hondense | reverse complement strand
TAAAATATATTTTTAAATAACTTAAAATTATTTTTTAAAATACATGAAAACAAGCAAACTTATGAAGAAATTATGCTTCTTTATATCCTAAAAATAATTGGTTATTTGAGTCGTGAGTTAGTCAAAAGAGATGCTTCCATCTTTCCAAAAAGGCGGACTTTAACGTTGAAAATGGGTCCATTGCCTTTCTTTGAGCATAGCATTGGCTGGCTGGAAGATTTGGTTACCAGCTCTCTTTTCTGGCCAGTGAAATTGTTGTATACAATCTACCGCGCATAACATATTATGAACATGAAAGTGAATGAAAACGAAATGTGCAAAAACATCCATGCCTCACAAAAAAGGGTATGCATTGAATTGAATATTTCTAAGGTGAGCATGAAGGGCACATGCAAAGATAGTAGACAAGTCAAAAAATGAGACCCGCGAGATGTGCTTAATGTGTTCTTAATTTCTCGATTATTTATGAGTGTGTGTACTTTTTGTCAAAAAAAGAGGTACTACTTGTCCTGTTTCCTAAATATGGACAAAAGACTTCCCAAGTCTTTGAAAAATTCTTTGATGTGAGCTTCTTCAAACACTTCTCTGCATGATGGGATGCAGAAACTACGAAAGTTCACCTTAGAAGGGTGCAAAATCAACCTCTTGTTACCATAAAATTTACCTCACCTCCTTACGAAATGGATGCATGGCTACGGTATTAACCCTTGTAGCCTTATAGTGGCGTGTTAAAATACTTCATAGCTCTAGCACTACTACAACATTATTCCATCTTATAAAATCTAATTTAAGACTAAAATATAGAGAAAGAGAGACATTCCTTTGACGTGTAGCTTAAACGAACAAACCCCTTGAGAAGAGCCCGACCATAAAAGGAGAAAGAATAAGAAGCAACCACCATACCTACAAAGTTCTAACTTTGTGAATCAAATCCCAATGGCAAATAAAGTTAATGCAAGTAGGACATTCGACAATCAGTTTGTTGCTCTTGTTTGGACCGCGAGAAAATTCTTTGGTAGAACAAGTCATAGTGAGAACAGCGGAATTATTTTACAAAAATTAGAAAGATACGAAACTAGCTATATAAAAGACAAAGGGTTAAGTAAAACTAAAGCAACTACATCATACAAAACCACATCACCTTTGAAACCCTTTATATATGAACAAACGAATCCACCAATTTCCAAGTTAAAAGTAGACCTTGCTTCTGTTTAAGAGAAGAAATTAGCCACCTTCCAAGTTATTAGGTACGAGTTCTTGGAGCACGCTTTATAATTTCCAAAAAGATGTGTCAATTTCAATTACTACGTCCTAAGCATGTTAAGCAAAAATAATTTAAAAAAGTAATGAAATAAAGATATCATTCTTATTATAAAATCAAGGGAACTCTGGAATTAAAGTTATAAAAGGAGTTTCTTTGAAACTTGAGTTTTTTCTTTTTTTACTTTTATCAAGCCTGTTACAACTTAGTTGATCATACGAATGAACTCTCTTATGGCAAGGAGCATCCTGTGATGTTTCATAGTGTTAGGATAGTTGTGCTATACTGTTGCTTTAAACCTTTAAAGATTGATAAAGAATGTTATATTTGCAGGTGAGATGAATTGCATAAATATTAAAGAACACCAGAATTACTTTGTTTGATAGTTTCAATGCTATCTACATCCAAGGTTTCCACTTTTGTGGTTTCAACTAGTATCAAGAAGAGGAGGAAAAATTATACAGAGATTGAGTGCTTTTCATAAACACTTGCAAAGAGTCTTCAAAACTCTCCTAGTACCCACAGATAATTACCCTAGCACTCTTCGATATTTTTCTTCATTCTATTCTTACACTCACAGATAATTGAATACAATATAACAAGAAAATGCAATCTGTCTGAAGCCTTGAATTCTGTCTTATTTATAGGGTTTGAATCAGTTGCGTTTAATTATGCTTTGACTGAGTTTGATGAGGTACATGTGCTTGTCACATGATCAACTAATCCATTCTTCTTCTGTTATGTGTATTATATTGTAGTTGCTACGTTTTGGTTTCTGATGTATATAATACGACAGTGCTTTGAGTTGTAAAGCTTATGACTTGAGTTTTTCATGTGTTTCTTACGTGCATATGTCTTAATCTAATTCATTTTGTCCTTGTCTGATTAGAACATCCGAGAGCTTCCCTCTCTTCAACCTTTAGACACTTCTTCTCCTTTTTATTTTCTTTCAATTTTTTTCTGTTGTTTGACATTTCTGAGTATTGGTTGATGGAGTAAACATAATTGCCATCACATTATTCCCTCCTACTCCATTAATCTTCACTCTGAACAAAAAACCAGAGAGTGATTTTGAAATCTAAAATCCTAATTTTTGCCACACTTGTGAGATCAGATGGAATGTCCTTCGATGTGAAATGGCTTTACAAATCTGTAAGTAATCCCTACAGAAAGTGAATTTCTTTTGCATTAATACTTTAGTTCCGAAGTCTGATGGATGTCTTTCTCCCGTGATTTTCTCTAGGTTAAAGACCCCTTTTGCGATTTGGTCTCTGACAACGTGGAGCCGCACATCTATATGCTTAGATCTTTCATGAAGGACTAGATCTCTACTAAGTACTGTGCACTCTGACAGTCCATATATATGATTGGCTTTGTGACGTCGGTGTTGATTTCTTTTAGTATACCTGATAGCAGTGTTAGCTCCTTTACTACTTCAGTGATAGCATAATACTTTGCCTCTGTGATTGATAAACTCACTATTGATTGCTGCTGTAATTTCCAACTGATTTTGTTTGCTAATAATGTAAAAGTATATGCTGAAATAGACTTTCTTATGTCCTTATCTGCTGCATAAGCTGCATCCACATAACCACTTAAAAACAAGTAATTGCATTTAGTTAGTTCTATTTTAGAAAAACATAGTCCGTATTTAATGGTTCTAGATAAGTATATGGGAACGCGTTTGAACCTTTGCCAGTGTTCTAAACCTGGATTGGCCATGAATTTGCTTAGGATACTAATGACATAAGCTAGGTCAGGCCTTGTGCATAGCATAAGGTACATTATACTTCCATCACCTACATCATAGGGATAGTGAGCTATTGCTCTCTATTCATCCTCAATCTGAGGGCTCTTGTCAGATACCATCTATAGATGAGATAGTAAGGGAACAGAACTAGGTTTAGCTTGTTCCATGTTAAATTGAGCTAAGATCTTCTTTATATAATTCCTTTGAACAAGCCAAAGCTTTCCTTCCCTCCTCTTTCTGATTATTTGCATTCCTAGAAGCTTTTGCGTTTCTCCCAAATCTTTCATTTCAAAATGAAAACATAGATCAAACTTCACTTATTGAATTATATTCAGATCCTTTCCTGTTATTATTAGGTCATCTACATAGACCAACATGAATACTACTTTAGTCATTCCAAGATCCTTAAAGTATAGGTAGTAATTATATGAACTTCTAATGAAGTTCATACTAGCAGCAACCTCATGGAACTTCTAGTTCCATTGCTTAGGTGCTTGTTTAAGCCCATATAGGAATTTTTGTAATAGATGGACATAATCGAGCTTATTTTTCTCCTCAAATCCAATTGGTTGCTTCATGTAGATTGTCTCCTCAAGCTTTCCATATAAGAAGGCTATCTTAACATCCATTTGATGGATTTCCAAGTCATATAGAGTAGCTAGAACTAGTATAAGCCTAACTATTTTGAATTTGACTACTAGAGATAATATCTCCTTGTAGTCAATTCCTTCCTTCTGTCTAAACCCTTTAGCTACAAGCCTATCCTTGTAAATCCTAGGTTCTACTTCTATTACTCCTTCTTTTAACTTGAACAATCATTTGTGCTCAATTAGTTTAGCTTTAGGAGGTCTAAGGACTAAAGTCCAAGTCATGTTCTTCATCAGAGAAGAATATTCTTTCTCACAAGCTATCTTCCACTGTTTTGCATCCTCACTTCTCATGGATTATTCATAGGTTTCAGGAGCCCTGTATTCTATAGTTTCAGCCAGCCATAAGACACGCAAATTCAACCAAGTTTAAGTCACTGTAACTCCTATTAGGGATTCTATATCTTGGTTGTCTATCCCTTGTGAGTTGATAGTCATATAGACTTCCTTGAGGATCAATTGCAGTTATGAGTGGGTTTCCTCTTCACCCGCACCTTCAGTCTCTTCTGTCCCTTGTTCATGATGTGTAGTGCCTTGTATAGGCTCCACATCTATAGGTTGTGTAATCTCACCTTCATAAGTTTCTGGTGATACATAGAAAGGGACTGATTGATTCAGTGATCCTAATTGCTCCTGAATTTCCCTTTGGAAATCTGAATTTAAGGAACTCTTGTTCAGCAGAGACAATTCATCTTCCTTGAATATTACATCTCTGCTTACGATAGTTTTGTAACCTCCCTTTTAGAGTAGTAATATCTTATATCCTTTAACTCCTTCTGGGCCTAGGAAAACTGCCTTGATTGCTTTAAGTTCCACTTTTCCTTCTTTTTGATGTGTATAAGCTGCACATCCAAAAGTTCTAAGGTAAGTAAGGTTAGGTTTCTTACAATTCCAAATTTCTTGTGGAGTCTTGTAATCATTAGCAGAGGTGGGGAGCCGATTAACTAGATAGGCTACAATCCTAATGGCTTCTCCTCATAGAGAGTGTGAGCAATCTGAAGAGAGTAACATGCACCTAATTTTTTCTAGGAGAGTCCTATTGAGTCTCTCAGCTACTCCATTCTGCTGAGGTGTAGCTCTCACTGTTTTGTACCTTGAGATTCCTTTCTTGCTGCAATACTCCTCAAACTCTTTATTGCAGTATTCTAATCCATTGTTAGTCCTTAGGCATCTTAGCTTCTTCCAGTCTGATTCTCCATAAGTATATGCTATTTCATGAAGTTTTCTAATGCTTCATCCTTTCTCTTCATTAGATATACACAACACTAGATTTGTCATCAATAATAGACATAAAATACAAATTCCCTCCTGCAGTAGGTACTTGAGTTGGCCTCTAAAGATCACTATGAGCATATTCTATGATCTCTGTGGCCCTCTGTACTCCCTTTTGAAAACTGGATCTGTGATGCTTTCCAAACACACATGATTCATAGAATTCCAGCTTCTGTAGGTTTTGATCAGGGATTAATCCTTGTTTAGAGAGGTGGAACAAAATTTTGTTCCCTGCATGACCTAACCTTGCATGTCATTGCTTGGTTGGTTCATTATTTCCTTTCTCAGTAACTTGATTAACTTCAGTTGAGCCTATAATATAGTACAACCCACTCTTTTCAATTCCTCTAATAATGACTCTACCATTCTTTAGGATTTCTTTGAGTCCATCTTTTGATATGATCTAAAAGCCTTGCTTATCAAACAAGCTTTCAGAAACGTGGTTTCTCCTTATTTCAGGCACAAATCTGACATTACTTAAGATCCTTCTCTTTCCATCAAACATGTTGATGGAGACACTTCTAATCTCCTCTATCCTTTACTGCCTAGAATCTGACATTTTAACCTTGACAGTGACTAGTTCGAATGTAGTGAACCAGTCTCTATGTGGTGTCACATGCATGGTACAACCTGACTCAAAAATCCATTCTCTGCTCAAGTCTTCACTGTCCTCAATGATAGCCAGAATCTCATCACCACTTAAGTCTTCTGGTTTTTCAACATTTCTTGCATCTCCACTTTCTGCAGCCTTATCCCTTTTCTTATTTCTGCAGTCCCTTGCAAAATGTCCCTCCTTATCACAATAAAAGCACTTCTTTCCTTTTCTCTTTTTCTTCTTTTCCTCACCTTCCTTGGTGTGCTTATCCTTTCCACTTCCTTTCTGCCAATTTCATTTCTTGCTATTTTTCCTAAGAGACTTTTTGTCATTATTATTTTCTACAAACATTACTTCTGCCTCTTTCTTAAATGGATTAACATCCACTATTTCTTCCATTAGTGAGTCTAACACCCTCTTGACTGTGAGGGATTCTCCACTAACGTACTTAATTACCTTCTTGAATACATTGAATTCAGAAGGTAAAGCATTTAGAATTACTACAGCTTGATGCTCCTCAGATATCTTTTCATCTGTAGCTTCTAAGTCTTGTACTAACTTAAAGAAATAGTCTAAGTTGTCATCTAAAGAGACAGAGGTATTCATCTTATAGTTAGCAAGATTGTGGAGAATGTCATCTTGTTAGGAAGACACCTCTTTGCATAAATTTCATCAAGTTTGGTCTATAGCTTCTCTATAGTGTTACAATTATGCACTTTTCTTATCACTGTTGGTGATAAGTAAAGCATTAACTTGCAGTGTGCAAGTCTTTGCATTTTAAGTCTCTTGATTGGATCAGTCTCAACATCATACTGATCTTTAATAGCCCCATATCATTCATAGGACTCAAGAAGAGCTTGCATTTGGAGTTTCTAGATGGTGAAGTCTTCTTTTCCAGTAAATACATCCATTTCTTTTCCTATCATTGTGAATGTAGTTTAAATAAATAAAAGACTTTTCCTTACAGAATGTTCTTGATGATCTTTGTGCTTCCAGTAGTTAGGAAATGCCCCAGGAGGTTTCCAAATACTTTGATACCACTTCTGTTAGGATAGTTGTACTATACTGTTAATTTAAACCTTTAAAGACTGATAAAGAATGTTATATTTGCAGGTGATATGAATTGCATAAATATTAAAGAACACCAAAATTACTTAGTTCGACAGCTTCAGTGCTATCTATATCTAAGATTCCCAGTATTTTGATTTCAACTAGTATCAAGAAGAGGAGGAAAAGTTGTACAGAGATTGAGCGTTTTTCAGAAATACTTGCAAAGAGTTTTCAAAAGTCTCATAGTACCCACAGATAAGTACTTTAGCACTCTCTGATATTTTTCTTTCACTCTATTCTACACTCACAAATGATTGAATACAATGTAATGAGAAAATGTAATATGTCTGAAGCCTTAATTTCTGTCTTATTTATAGGGGCTGAATCAATTGCCTTCAGTTATGCTTTGACTGAGTCTGATGAGATACACGTGCTTGTCACATGATCAACTAATCCATTCTTCTTCCGCTGTGCGTATTATATTGTAGTTGCTGCGTTTTGGTTTCTCATGTATGTAATACGACAATGCTTTGAGTTGTAAAGCTTCTGACTTGAGTTTGTCATGTGTTTCTCATGTGCATATGTCTTACTCTGCTTCATTTTGTCCTTGTCTGATTAGAATATTCGAGAGCTTCCCTATCTTCGACCTTTAGACGCTTCTTTTGATTTTTTTTCAAATTTTCCTGTTGTTGGATGTTTCTGAGTGTTGGTTGATAGAGTAAATGTAATTCTCATCGTATTACATAGTTATGTTCAAAAGAAATTGTTACAAATTGACCCGAGAGTACACAACTTTCCTGCACGTTTTAAGGTAACATCACTACAATATCTTCCCTAGATGAATAGTGGCAAGAAAAGTACACGACATTGTGTAAAAGCAAGTGCGGGCTCTTCCCGCCTTCGCCGCTAATATCTGATTCTCTATTCTAGTTTGTACATGGAACAATAGACTCGGTAGTCGGTACCAAATGCTGACCCTCGGAGAGAGAGAAAGATAGATCTTAGGATATACGTAGAATTGGCGTTGATAAGCTTTTGGCCTCTTCTGCTTTTGTCTAACACCTACTGAGAAAAGAAATAGTGAAAGCACGAAAGGTACAGTAGAGGCAAGTGGTTATAAGATCTACCGAACCCACTCAAAATACCTCCCTCACAGTTCTCTCACTCTAAACCCTCTGTCCCTATCTATCGGTCCCAAGATTCAGCATGGAGAACCAGAGAAACTCTGTTTTGAACTATTACTCCCAAGGAAAGGTTAGACATCTTCTTCAATTTCATTTACTATGCCATATAACTGTGTTTCGAGCTTCTTATTAGGAAAAAAAGGATTTCTCTATTTTTGGTGTTAAGTAGCTAAACCATGCTTAGCAATGCTCATTTTGACTACAGACTATGGAAGAACTGAGACACTCCCTTCTGTATACAAGTGTGGAGCTTGAGCAGACAAGGCTAGCAGTTCAAGAAGAGCTTCGAAAGAGAGATGACCAGTTGCTACATCTCAAAGATCTACTTAGCAAAACCGTGAAAGAAAGAGATGAGGCACAAGAGAAATACCAAATACTTGTCCTGGAAAAGCTTTTGCTCCAACAGCAGCGCCAGAATGCCCCTCTCTCTGGCATTTCAGAAGTTGAAGACGAAACCAGAAAGGGGGTTGACTCCAACAGTGGCCTATCGTCATCAGATTGTGAAGAGAGCATCGTTTCATCCCCTGTAATTGATCCAATTCCACAACGTCAACTATTCCCAACTACAACAGTACCTCAAGAAACAGCAGACCTAGTCCCTGAAAAGCCATTGCCTGAAAAGGGAAAGCTTTTGCAGGCTGTGATGAAAGCAGGTCCACTCTTGCAAACTCTGCTCTTGGCTGGACCACTTCCAGAATGGAGACACCCTCCACCACCACTGGAGTCCTTTCAAATCCCTCCAGTGACCATCCCTTCACCAAAAACACCACCTCTTCTGCCGCCACTCCTCCACCAAGACTCTTTCAGCAACACAATGAATGGGTGTAATAGAAAGAGGATCCTTTATAATGGTTTCGACTCACCAGTAGAGACAAAGAATCGACGGATACTCCTTCACTGATGACTAGAATCCACTAAATTCCACATATTACATATTTTATAATCATTTCTAAACCACTAATTAGGGAATCGGAAATGTAAGATGCATCGCACTGATCTAGCATTTTTGTATAGAAGTTTGATCAGTCTATCTAGAGAAGATATTCCAAGTTGGCTCGAGTTGAGAAAAGATGTAACTGGGGTTTGAGATTGGTCATTTCCGCCAGTATCCGGAAGTTACAATTTTTGGTCTCTGCTTTCCTTTCTTCATCACACTTTTAGCTTTTTGGCCCATGCCGCGGAATGGGACACCAATGTCCTTTCAAATTGGGTTGGTATGCAAGTGAAAGTTAGTTTAAACAGTCGCATTAGAAAATAATTCTATTAACTCTCATCCTTTAATTCGAGGTTTCAAGTTTGAGTTTGAGTCCTGAGAATGGAGAAATCAGCTTGGCCAACACTTTACCTCTTACGGGCTGACTCGGTTTGAGCGAGAATTAGTCTGAGAGTGGATGACTTAAAGACGACTTCTCATAATTGGAACCCTCCTAAAAAAAACTTCTATTAAGCTAATATAAGTACGACATGTACCTACAGAGCATACGAGTAACGATTTGTGAAATTGTACTTAGTAAGCAACGCTAAACATCCGAAAAAATCCAAATGAGTTAAAAAAAATATATTTATTGGCTCAGTTATACAAATTCTCAGTTCAGAACCCAAATTCAGGGACCCAATCCATGTTAATGTTGTTTAGCAAAACTTTGGTTGGAGAACTTATGGGCTGTTAAGACGAACTGGATGATCAAGTTGCAAGGGGTTTACTTACGGCTTAAGAGAAATCTAAGTAGATTAAGTTAAATTAAACAAATGCTTTCTTAGCCGTAATGATCAGAAATCATAATAATATTATTTTAAGAATGTTAGAAGTTAAAATAAAGAAATTAGGCTCTAAAAGAACAAAAAAAAGTTTATTTGTAATTGTAATTAAATGTTAAACTACAAGTTTAATGATCATATTTGTAAACCTGGTAGATAATAAGATATCTTTACTAGCACATTACTAATATCGTTTTAAAGATAACTGTGTGGTTTGAGCGTCATTTTACTTAGGTTATATCATTATACATATTATTGGTAAATGGGCAACTGAAGCATCACAATACTACGTATAATGCTAACAATGCTTACGGCTTAAAAGGCCATACAATTAGTCTAGAAATAGAAGCCTAATAAATGTGTAACTAGAGAATTTATGAACAATGAAAAATCAAAGAATTGGGCAATTATAGCAAAAAATTGCTTAAGGATAAAAGGATTATAAATTCACCAACACCATGAGAATGAAAAAAGGACAATCTTAAACCAATACAATCACAATACAACAAAATCACTTTATAGAGAAATCAATCAACCTATGTCAAACTTTTTTTGTTTCTTTTTTAACTTTCTTTATATTGCGAAATCACTTTTGTTAGATCGAATTCTCTTTTGCAATTTGTGATTTTAACAAAGGGGGAACAGATAAACAAACACAATTCTAACCCAAAAATTTTAAAATAAAAATTCTCACAAAGAAAATAAATTTTATTGATAGAAAGTTTTAT
>JANKYF010000225.1:6458321-6469456 GCA_029829435.1 Erythroxylum hondense | reverse complement strand
AATAAAATTAAAGAATTTAAAATATAATTAAAAGAGAATGTTTTTACTGATTGAAAATTTTCAAATTTGATTACAAAAAGAAACTATTAAATAAAAATTAATTGGCTTATTTTGATTTATAAAACCAATTAATTTACAAAAATTAACCGAATAATTAACAAACTGATTGGTTGTTAATGACAAGAATTATTAAAGTACATTGAACTAAAAAATTGGCCGGTTCAATGTTTTCACAATTAAACCGACTGAACCAAGTCAACTTTTTAATCATTAAAATTTAGAATCCAAAATTCCACAGTGGAGCAAGAGAAAAATGAATAGGCTTTACATGAAGATGAAGAGTATATGGGCAACTGCGTTAAATAATTAGGGTTTAAGATTTGTTCTACTCACTGATTATCAAGCATTAGCATCTCAAACTCCGCGCAGCATTTAGTGATTTTACAGAATTTTAAGTCAAAGCACGTGCTGCATACTTATTGTGTTATCTTTAAGTCTGTAGAGAGAAACAAAGGCATACCACATATACATGATGATCCACATGAAAGCACAAGCCATATTGAGATTCAAATGTTAATTAAATTTAAGGTACCACAACCAAAGCATTTAAGTGAAATAAAAAAGAAGGCTGATTTACGCAAAAGCAACTAAAGGAATTAAGAGAAATCATTGCTTACCCTTCCCAAGTTCTAATTTTTGAAGTCCGCTTGCCAATAGCAAGTACAGGATCATGGCCGGCCATTAAAAATCCATATTTCAGCCTTTAAAATGACTATATCATTAGAATCAACATTTTCCAAGGCTGTCATCTTTCCAACTAGGGAAGACCTGATCAGATGGAAAATTTCAGACAAAATATTACCGCCTAAGAGATATGCATGTAAAACAAGATTAGGAGCTGGAAAGGAAAGGAAGGTGGAAACAAAAGAAAAACACACAAAAAGAAGCAAGAATATTAGCTATGAAACCTTTACTTACTCAAAACTGACAAAGCTGGAACAAATAACTAAAAGACCTAGATCAGTTGCAATGGCCAAAATTTTACGAAATTTTGACTATGACTGAGGTCCATCACTTGCTCCTCTTCCTATGGAAACAATCTGCAATAATGTGCCCTTCACTATCCATGCTGTCCTTTCCGGTTGACGTTCATAAGCGCTGAGAGGATGCAGACTTTTATCTTCCAGCTGTACACCATAAACAAATGGGAGCCTTAGTGCCAGGAAACTGTCTGGAGGTAGGACCACGTGACAGCCAAGGCTAAACTGCAACTTTCGTTCTCGGTCTAGAACTGAGGGTGGTAGACAAGATGCCTGCAAGAAAGGATTTGTCAAGACTCGAACAAAAATCAGAATATAAGAAGCTTGGATGCCATATCAGACTGGAGGCATGTACAAAACAAAGAAGAATTAAGAAAAAGAAGACTATCAAGCTACGGAAGTTTTATAATTCCCTGCGTAAATCGAGTATATTTACAGGCAAGTAAATATAAAGTTCAATGAAACAATTACGTAAGTGACACATACCTCAAATTGTACAACTGGACATGTCGCTAATGCCACTGGAAATGGAGGGGTAACCTGCATGCAGAATTGCAATAATAGGCATTTGACAGTTAAGGAGTTATAAAATAGTTCATTATCTTGAATGAAGTGAAGTCCAATGAAATTTGCCAACTAATAGTTCTCATCAGTAAAACACCAAAAAGAAAACAAAAGAGTTAATTACGTAAAATCTGTGCTATTGGATTTTTCAACTAAAGATCAAACAAGACCATACATGTCAAATTGACAATACAAGCACGTTCTTAATCACTGCCACTTTAATGGATCATACTATCTCTATTTCTAATCAATCTAACCTTAAGATTGAATAACCAAGGGTACGAATAGTCTCTCAGCCATTTCCAATTATATACTCTACGGCATGAATAAGAAGGTTATAATTTTCATGTCAAAATATCAGTTATTTTCAACTGCCTTTGGTAAGCTGTTACACTATAGAAAAAATTAACTGAGTCAAAACTCCCAGAATCTTTTCTTCAACATCCAACAAATCTAAAAAGATGCACCAGAATCATATATTCCAACAAATTTAATATATGGTGTGTCTCATTCTGTAATATAAATCTTGACAAGGACTAATAAAAACACAGCCCAAACAACTAATTAATAGCCTAATTTAGTATGTTCAACAGAAAGGAAAAATGAAGCAGAACATAAGCAGGACTATGTACCAGAAAAATCCTTTGTAACTGTGATATAGTGCCAGCAAATTTAATCTTTGGAGAATCTTTCTTTTTTTTGGAGATCTTGCAGTATGGGCAATTCATATATAAGGGTAAGTGTCTATTCAACATGGAAAAAGCAATTCCGCCATCGTCAAGGCTGACAGAATGAAGATCCACTTCAGGGTCTTTCACAGAGTGGAGACATTTGAGTCCATTAATGATCATCTGATTACCTCCCTTGCCTGAGCTGGAGAGCTGTACCAACCCTTCAAAAGAAAGATCACTGTTTACCACCAACTCTTTTGATTTATCCAAATTTCTCAGCCCAGAATCAGCACCAGATACAGTCATACTCCTAGAGCTTCTGCGGATTTTATTATGATTACCATTTCTACCCAAATTAGAATGACCTCCCAGATTATGGTCCACTGATTTCTCTGAAGGAATTGAGGATTCTTCAGGTGAGCTATACGGTGATCCTAGTTCCCTCATGTGATCTGGACTTAACAAAAACCGGTGACCATGTGGACACTCGTGCTCAAAACCAACAAATATGGTTGCTTGCTTCAAAGAAGGGTTCTTTTTTACTTTTTCAACAACATTAATATTCATAGGAACAACATTACTTCCTACATGCAAAAATGGGTCACCAACCAAGCTGTCATTACAAGCAGTTCCGTCTAAGGGTTTTGGAACCGCAGAAAGATGATCACGATTCTGAGATCCTTGCTCAAAATCTGCATCAACCGTTTCAGCACTTCGATCCCTTACCTTAATTTGCTTCACACATGTCTCCGAACCTGGCACGGGCTGCTTCTTCCGCTGGAGAGGAGGAAACCCTGAATCTGCAGTTGATCCTGCAACAACCTCAGAAAATGGTTTCCGCATTGTAAAATTTGGAAGACCCTTACCAAAACTAAGTTTTTTCCCATCAATTTTGCTGCTTTCTGATGGTTTTCCCTGATTTTCAACTCCAGGTAAGTCTCCCGCATATAATCGTATGGCACTAGTTTTCTTCCTGTCCATGTCAGCATTAACGTCACTCTGGACAGTGTTGCCCCTCCTACTGACAGATTCTTTTGGCACAGTTCTAGCATGTATGGCTATTGGGTCTGATGGCTTCTCCAAATATATTGTCCATCTCAACAAGTACTTGTGCATGTTAGAGAACCCACTTTGAAGTAAGCCCTTGGAAGGGTCGTAATACCTTGCTCCCCCAACACGAATCAATCTCCATGAGGATGATTGCACAGGTCCTGTATCACTAAATTCAGGTAAATGAACAGCAGGAAGGATCTTGTCACAGTCTTGGAAGCAACTGGATGTAACATTTGCTGATTCAAAATCAAAAGGATCAGATCTCAGCTGGCGTGAACGACCACAGGCACAAGCATGAAGAAAAAAATATCCACTTGAATGTGTCTTCACTGATCCCAGAACTGGACCATTGCCAACATCATGTCTCTGGTGCATACATGGTTTTCCTGTCAGACTAACTGCATCACACAGTTGCCTCCCAGATTTCCAAATGAATGTGCACTCGTCCTGCAGCCTTCTTGCAAACAGCTGGACAGCTGGTCCCCTAACCATTGAGTGGAAGGCACGTAAAGCTTTTTCTAAGTGGGCCTCATGAAGGGAAGTGGGATAACAAGCAGGCAAATCTTTCAAATAAACATCCTTAGCAGTTGGAAGGGCCTTTTCACACCATGAAGTGGAAAACTTAGTGTTTAGTCCTTTGCCACTTTCCAACACAGACACTGCACTCTCTAGAGCATCCATGCCTCTTGTAACCCCTTCAACATGAGCTGCATCTATGTTCAGTTGACGAGATTTTCTTTTATCAATTTCATTTTCATCTAGAGAAAACCCTTTTGCAGCAATAACTCCCCGAAGAATAAATTGACAAGAAGATAACCATGTTTCCATACTTGGAAGCTCAGGACTTGGAAATGTTTTCCCTGATGCAGCAGAAGCTGCAGCAGCGGCAGCTGCAGCAACAGCAATCTTACCAAGACCGGCAGCCGAACCACTGTTGGCACTGGTGACTAATCCTCCTCTACCTCTCAGAATATCGGACTGCCTGTATATGAACTCCTTTATGGAGGAAATATCGTCCTTGTTTGCACTTTGATTAAGACTTTCAAGCAAAAGGGAATCTGAGGTTGCTTTTGCATTCAGAACATCTTCTACGAGGTTCATAGCAAATTCCAAAGATTCACCTTTTTTATTTGTAAGCCTGTCAAGCAGCACAACAGTCCTTGATGCATCAAGAGAAAACAAAGGTGCAGAGCTTGGAACACTGCTACTTCTAGAACCAGCTTGACCACTTTCAGAGCCCAAGAGTGTTCGGCACTTCTTAATGAGATAGCGAATCTGTGCCTCAAGAGATGATTGTAATTTCTTTTTGACACCACCATCAGATTTACTTACAGGGCGTGCTAGTACTACAACTGAACCAGAACCCTTAGCTGGTAAGTTAGGCCTACCTAGACTACTCAAACTAGAAGACTGATTCAGTAAGGAGCCATCTGCCAACTCCTCCATATTAGAACTAGAATTTGGTGCATCCAAAAAATCATCAATAAAGACAAAGAGTATAACTGGGGTGCAATTTCCTGGAAACAGTGAAGCATATGAGCCTAATCCTGACATAAGAGAGAGGGCTGAATTATTTCGACTCATGATACCACCACTTTTAGCGGGAGAAGTACTAGTTGAGAAACTTCGCCTAGACGATGAAGAGGAAGAATGGGGCCTAGCTTGAACCGGTGGGGCAGTAAAAGATTTCATATAAGGTGCCAATGCATGTTTGGCAGCTTGCAACACTCTAAACTTTTTCAACATACGAGTATCAAAGCGTGACCCCTCCTGAATGTATATGATGACATGGCAGACCTGCATTACTAATCAAGTCATTGATTAGAAATATCAAGTTCACATTAAGTTGAACCAAGACAAATAGGTTGGATCCCATCCTGAAGGGTAGTCAATTTAACATTTACTACCATATCTTCCTAGACCAAAAGTACCTATTTCAACAGTTCCGAACATCTAGGATCCAAATGATAAACTACGAATCAGTTGCTTGCTTGATGCATGTGTTAATTTCCTGAATCATCCAGAAAATGACCCTACCATACTCAACAAGTTCATTCAAAACTAGAAAGCCTTATTTTAAGTGAAACCAGTTAAAATTAAACATACCCACGAACCAAAGATCCTACCAACATCTACTACCGAAGAAGATTTAAAGAGCTCTTCTAAGTATAGAATAGGTAAATTAAAGTAACCAAAAAGGGAACAGAACTCACAGAGAACATGAAAAGCAGGCCTTGCAGATCTTCAAACTCCCTTTGCTCGAAAGCAGTATCAAAACCTGAACTTGAGCCCTGGACCCCATGATTGAGAAGGCTCCAAGTGGAACAAAACCTCAAGAACAAAATCCCTTTGTCTTCTTCATGGAAATAACTGATCTTTCTCCACTTGAACCAATCTGCAAGTTGCTCATTGTCATCAAGAGAAAGAAGTGTCTTATCGAGATTGCCAGACCCAAAAGCGTTGGAGTCGAGAAGGCGATTAATGAGTTGGGAAGAGCAGTCGTCGGGGCTATGAGAAACGAATCCAACGACCACAACTCCGTCTAAAGAGCTACGAGATTGCAATTGGGTCTGAGGATCAAACGATGAAGAAGTAGAGGAAGAAGAAGAAGATGTGAGGATGTGAATAGAAGGTGGTTGCTGTTGTTGCGGTTGTGGTGGCGGTGGCGGTGGTGGGCGATTGAGAACTCGCATGGGTGGTGGAGGTGGATTGTGAATGGGTAAGTCCATCGGGAAAAAAGAACAAGTTCAAGAAGCTTCCTCCATCTTCATATGCTGTTTCTGCTTCTGTTTCAGTTTGTTCAGAGTTAATAGATGGATCGATGTGCTCGTTCTTAAACTACAGTCCATCTTAGTTTCTGTAATAAAGATTCAAGAAGTCTATCTTTTACAATAAATATGTATTTATAAAATTTTTAATTATTATTTAAAATAAAAACTTATCAATCATGATTTATATAATTTTTGATAAAAAAAAGATCAATTAAATTATTTTTAATATCTTTAATGTGACTTTCTTTATAAATTATTTTAAGAAATGGTATCTTAAATCTTTATTTAGCAAAAAAATTACTAAATTAAATTTATTTTTATTTTCACAACTTACAAATAGTTTTTATTAATTTTTGCTTAATTATATTTTCTTCTTAATTTTTAAAATAGAAAAAGTAAAATCATAAAACAAAAATCAAAATCTATACAAGAAAATCAGAGATGCAACTAAAGTCTAAAGGGCATTATCTCGTCTTTCCACCAAGCAAAAGCTGTAGCAATGGCAGCTACTGCGGCTCACAGTATCCTCACCGCTTCTCCGACATCTCATCAGCATTTCCTCTCACAAAACACCGTTTGCTTTCTCCCTTCGTCTCTCCACTTGGCGTTTCGTGACATGTCCCTCAAGTTCCCTCGCCAATCCCTCTCTCGTTCTCTCGCTGCTACTTCCCCCGAGAAGCCTCTCCCTGTCGTCGCTGTTACCAGGAATGCCGTCTCTTTCCTCGAGGACAATCACAGTGTTGAAGGCGTTGTCACTTTGACCCATGAAGATGATGGTCTGTTCCCCTTTCCTGAAAATATTAAAATTTTATCTTAATTTTAACTCCCTTTTCTCCATTTTTTGGTGATTATGGGTATTGTTGAGTTTTTTTGTGTGTGTGTAAATTCTTGGTTTTGGTTCATCGGTTAACTCTTTTTCAACTGGGTAACTGGGAAATGATTTACAAATGCTTTTTGCTGAAGATGGATATCGTTTTTTAATTTTTGAGCTTCATCGGATTTTGGCCGATTTGACAACTTAAATATTATGGTAATGGGGGCGACCTGGCAAACGTAGTTTCCTTAATTATATTTGAACTTCTTATGTGTTTTCTCAACCAATTAATGTGCTATTGTGTGATGTATCTTAAAACAGGGGCGGCTGAAGCAGCAATTGTAGATAACCAGGTAACTCACTTAACCTAAATCCTTTTCTTTTCTTTCCTTCTTGCTTCTGTTCCATTTTTTCTTTCTTAGGGTGTGAAATACGGGTTTGATTGTACATGAACTACTCTTTCTGGTTGGTGATTTATGTAATTTCATGGCTCAATTTCATGTTCCTGATCTTACGTTGGTCTTGTTTGTAATGAAATTAACTGTATTTTGATCAATACTAAAACTGTGCAGGTACCAAGTCCTAATGCGGTGATTGAAAGAGCACTTATGGTCCATGAGTTTGCAGATGACCTTGGACCTGGTAATTCTCTTGTTATTCCCGATTACACAACGACGTAGTTCATACTGTTGAAACAATTAAGTTGTCCACAGTTCCAAGATTAGTTTCCTGTTTTCATATGCATATTTCTTTTTTAATATTGCTTATATGACAATTCGACTCAACTCATAAACTTAAACCGAACTAATTAAATTTGACTAAAATTAATAATTTATTATAATTATCTTAAATTATTGATTGAAATCAAATTCAGCTATTTTTAGTCAGGTTTAAAAGTTGAGTTGGCTTATCTTATTAGTAATATTTAATTAGTCCATGTTTAATATTCATATTACACGTATTTTATTATTATTTTTACACCAAAGCCTAAAAGAAGGATTTAAAAAAAAAACTGAAAATTAGAAATAGTTGAAAATTTTAATGATTAAATTTTTTTAAGTTTCTTAAACCATGAGGAAGATTTATGTCTTTTAACTTTTATTTTTCTTACACTCCAAGCATAGGCTTGTCTTCATGTAGGAGGGAGGGATATAAGACTGGATAGTTTCAAAATGAGCTTTGAAAAAAATATAATAAAAAAAATTACCTGGCAAAATAGCATATTCACTGAGATGTCCTAGGCTGATTCTACAAAGTGAAGAAATAGTGCTCATATCGGCAGAAAAGTTTTCTTGTAATTCCCATTGTATTATTTAGAAAGTTGTTTCTATTAATTGCACAGCTTATTGGTCTTCATGCATTGTTGTCACTGAAGAATGTTGAACGTTGAAGGTTTTTCTTTGGAGTACAACAGAAATTTGATACCATAATTAAGTGATATTAAATCCATTACGAGGTTGTTTGACAAACTAAAGACGTGCATTTTGGACTAGAAGTACAAACTTGTGATTTATTCCTGTTAGAGTTTTGTATTGTACGATAATTGCAATCTAATCACTGTTGTAGCCATTGATTGTTTATATTTTACACTCCTTGTTTGATTTCATATTTGAAGGTGGACATGAACTTAGTTCGATCACGGTAATTGCAGGAGGAAAATTAGTATGTGTTATGTGTGATAAAATGGAAATTAAACAATCAATCACGGGAATTGCAGGAGTAGAAGGAATGTATACTGATGAGTATATTTGAGATGTCCTAGGTTGATTCTACAAAGTGAAGAAATAGTGCTCATATCAGCAGAAAAGTTTTCTTGTAATTCCCATTGCATTATTTAGAAAGTATTTTATATTAATTGTACAGCTTATTGGTCTCCATTCATTGTTGTCACTGAAGAATGTTGAACGTTGAAGGATTTTCTTTGGAGTACAACAGAAATTTGATGCCATAATTAAGTGAAATCAAGGCCATTACGAGGTTGTTTGATGAACTAAAGACGTGCATTTTGGACTAGAAGCACAAACTTGTGATTTATTCCTGTTAGAGTTTTGTCTTGTATGATAACTACAATCTAATCACTGTTATAGCATTGATTGTTTATATTTTACACCCCTTGTTTGATTTCATATTTGAAGGTGGACATGAACTTAGTTCGATCACGGGAATTGCAGGAGGAAAATTAGCATGTGTTATGTGTGATAAAATGGAAATTAAACAAGCTACTCTCTTCTCTTGACTTTTTTTACCCTATAGCTTGGTGGATTCTTAATCTGATTGTTTCTCTTCCGTATCCTGTAATTCAGAGCATGCTGATAATTGTTGGTAGCTCAATGTTTATACATGTCTTACATGTGAATGTGTATGCATGTTCGGTGGGAGTATTTAAAATGTTGCGTATAGTTGTAACTTCTACGAGTCCGTTATTAATAACATATTCATTGTTTTAATGACAGTTGCTGCAGTTCCCAAAAAACGCACTTCTAAATCTAAAAAGCGTATTCGTAAAAACATCTGGAAAAGGAAGGCATATTGGACTGCATTGAAAGCTTATTCATTAGCCAAATCTATTGCTACTGGTAAATCTAAAAGTTTTTGGAGCAACAGTGGAAAAGTGGAGTAGATTCATCATCTTGGGTCAAATCAGAGAATCTTGCTGGCTCCATGAACTAAGCTACTGGCTGTTGATGGTGCTTTGGTGCTATATGAGGATATAGGGATGTCATGTTCTTATATATGTTTAGAGAGGTTCATTTGTTTGTATTGGTCAATCCTATGTCAGTTAAATTTCCTTCCAAACAGGTTTAGACGTTCGTTTAGCTTTCAAACAAAGACAATTCTTGGAGTAAAGCATTTTGAACCAAATCAATGGAAATGTTTTGTTCCTCTGAATGTGATTTGATTTTATCTGTAATTAAAGTTTTATCGTAATTACTGTTACCATTTGCAGAAATACTTGCTATTTGTTTCATTTAATATGTCTGTCAACTTTTTCTGACAAGTGACCATATGCAGATGATCATTTAGTGAAGTTAAAATGATTCTTATTCTGTCTTTTCATAATTGAGGCCTTCTTAAAACATTTCGTGAATAACTAAAAAAAAAAAATTCTATTCTTTGCAACGAGCAGAACTTATTGCGAAAGACTGATATAAGATTATGGACAAGAAAGTTGCGTCAATCTTTAAAAATTAGATGCTATCATTCTCCATCTTATTCTTATGAACAATATAAATTATGTATAGGATATTGCCTATAGGTACTGGATTCTTTTGAGCTTGTAACGGCATGCTTGAAAAGTATGGTACATCTGTTGTCTTGTGCAGGTGCATGAACTTGCCTTTCATTGTAAGTGTATGGCTCTACATGTGAATGTTTAGCCCAACTGCTTAGATTTAGTGGCTCTGCGTTACAATAAAGTAACAGAAGTGCATGTTGGTTGGAACACCTCTGATGTTAATAAATATGAGGAGAAAGAAAACAATTGGATCATGTGCTCATTCCCAATTTACTGTTCTTTACGTGGGTGCATTCATTGTATTAACCAAAATTAGCCTCTACAGAAACCATAAATGAAGATTGATGAAACCCCAAGGAAAAATGACGAATTTTCGCAACTGAATTGACTTTGGGAAACTGCTGCCATGTAACTTTTGATTTGTTGAAGTTAGCTTGAGTATTTCAAAATGCAGAAAGGGATATGTTCCATTTTCCTTGCGTCTTGCTCCTCTCTGGATTGCAGGAGTAGAAGAAATGTATACTGATGAGCATATTTGTGTGTGCAAGACACTTGCTATCTATAGTGTTAGTGTTCGAAACAGGAGCTTGGCTTCATGATCATCTAATGGGAGCTAAGAGAGATGGTTATGGAAAAAGCTTGCATATAAAATATGGGATAATGGAAGCTGCATATGGCTTTGTTTATTGGTGACAACGAGCTGGGCTGAGGCCTAATCTATCCGAACCTAATCGAATTGAGTTTAGCTTATTAATTTTGAGTAAGCCAATATGATTTCTTATAATTAGCCAGACTTAAAAAATTGTAAACTTAATCATTATGAACTCTTGTTATAAATTGTAATAATTAGAAAGTTAAGGATTTTTATTATTCTTTATATTTGATATTTTAATATAATTATTATTTATTATATGATAAAATTGTAATATTTCAAATAATTTGTATTGTTCTTAATTTTATACTTGTATGATGATAATTGTCTCTTTT
>JANKYF010000225.1:6352596-6364508 GCA_029829435.1 Erythroxylum hondense | reverse complement strand
ATAAAGATAATCTTTTTTCAATCATATTTTAAATTCTTTAATTTTATTTAATTTTTAGCCAGTTTTACAATGATCTAATACCAGTTAAACCTTTTAAATCTTACATCTTGTCATTTAATTTTTGTTATGATTTTTAAAACATGTCTGGTCAATCATAATTTATTAATTAAAAAGGTGACAAAAGAAGAGAAATTGCATTTGTCAACTGGCTAGTTTCCTTAAACTCTAAGGCAATTCTAAGGTTTTCTTCTTCTTTTTTTGATTACAAAGGAAAGAGAAAATATTATTTAAATAATTTTATTAATGAAGTCATCAATTTGCAAAAAAAAAAAAGAATACAAAGGAAAGATTACGAAACAGTCTAGCGCATATGACGAGAGTACAAAACCCCACGAGCTCCTGGACAGCCAATGGAGGCTCCCGAGGGATGTGCAGGCCCTGATTTAAGAAAATTGAACAAGCCGCCAACCTGTCGACACACTGGTTCTCCTCACGCAAGATATATTGAAGATCAACCTCTCAATCCTGGTGTAAGAGCCCTCGGATACCTGCAATCAATAAAAGATCATCAGTCAGAACACGCTCAGATAAGGAAAGAATGTTAATGACCTCTAACGAATCGGCCTCAACAATTAAGCTACGATATCTTAGATTCCAAGCTAAAATGAGACCGGAAAAGACCCCTTGGAGTTCTACAATTAGTGGAGAACTGCGTCCTAGATAATGTTGAAACCTTCCGCACCATTGCCCATACCAATCTCGAAGTAAGCCACCGGCCGAAGCCCGATCAGACCCAAGCTTGACTGCACCTTCCTGCGAAATTTTAAACTACTGGTGACGACTTAGTATTGTTTTTTATTTGAAAAAGCAATAGTGACATCATGCAATCCAATTTGAAATCGTTAGTAAAAAAAGGTTCAAAAGAGAGAGAGGAGGCTTTATGAGTTGTGCACTGACAATTATAAAAGAGACAAGATGAAAGGCAGCGTTTGAGTGGAACCCTCATGGAAGGCAAAGGATTGTTTATTAGAACTCTTTTCTTAGGATTGTCTCCAAGCGAGGAAGGTCTTTAGTGGGGATGAAAATAAGGTTTCAAGTTGACTTTCACATCTCTCTCGACTGATGTAATCTGTCATAAGGTTTTTTAACAACTGCCAATGAGGACAGACGCTTCCTGTTCTTCCCTACATAACTACGCTTAACATGTCTTACACGGAACAGATGATCCAAAAACCTCATTGTAGGGGAGCTAATTAAGATACTTGTGTTGATATACGAGTGAAATATAGCAAAAATCCTTGAAAATGATTTCTGGGTCCACTTCATGTTTTCCTAGTACCGTCTCACAGAGCTTACAAATGTATACTGTCCCCGAAGATGCTGTTTCGTCTTCTCTGGAGCCAAATTCTGCACTTGAAGGTCACTCAAATTCTCTTCTCTACGGTCTTTCGATTCTCAAAGACAAGGTTCATCAGGTTCAGTCACTGGTTACAATCCTCGTCTCGCCAGATCAAACCCAGTCCGAGTCAACGTCTGTTTCGTTAGACAGCTTGGGAACTATGATCAAGGAAATTATAGTCACTGCTTCTTCAATTTTGTTAACTTTTCAACAGATGTCTATTAATGGCAATTCACGCAACAATAATTCTACTCATGAATTGCACCAGTTTCGTGGCAAGACTACTCAAGATACTGACATGTTACAACAGACCTTCCCTACCGATACATCAGGTAACATCGGTCAAGATAAAGAACAAAGCTTTTACTCTTCTGAAACTTTAGGGTGGTACGGGGAGAACTATAGCAACTGCAACAACGATGGGGGTGTCCAGGTCATGAGCAGCCATAATAAGGTTGCGAGGAAAGAATATTTTCAAGGGAACGTCAATATGGTTGAAGGGTTACGAGAGAAATCGATGAAGGATTACGATATAATTGAAGTGGAAGCCGCGGATTTACTAGCTAAATACACACACTATTGCCAAGTTTGTGGGAAAGGGTTCAAGCGTGACGCAAATTTGAGGATGCACATGAGAGCTCACGGTGATGAATATAAAACTAGTGCCGCTTTGAGCAACCCCATGAAGAATAGCAAGGAAAATGCAATGGGGGACAACGATTCGTCGATGAAGATGCCAAGAAAGTACTCTTGCCCACAAGAAGGATGTAGATGGAACCGAAAACATGCCAAGTTTCAGCCATTGAAATCCATGATATGTGTGAAGAATCATTACAAAAGGAGTCATTGCCCTAAAATGTATGTGTGTAAGCGTTGCAATATGAAGCAATTCTCTGTGCTGTCTGATCTGAGGACTCATGAGAAACACTGTGGAGATCTTAAATGGCAGTGTTCTTGTGGCACTACCTTCTCTAGGAAAGACAAGCTTATGGGCCATGTTGCTTTGTTCGTTGGCCACACTCCAGCAGTAAGTAGTCTCCTGACAAAGCGTGATGGAAAAGCAGTTAACAACCAAGTGACTCAAATGTAGCCTTATGACAGGTAAATGAAATCTAAAACAGTAGCCAATTTCTGCAGATGACAGGAGTGTGAACCTGTTATGACTACCATATGTTCATCTTACACTAACTTTGCAACAATTTTTAGGGGATGAAGCAACCACACTCCACCAGGAGCTTCCACTTTGTAAGCTCAGAATCTCTCTGAAAATGGCTCTCACCTCATCCAAGTACGGAACTAGTTGCAATAGTGAAGGGTTAGTCATAAAATAGTTTAATATACACTATATATGCATTGCGTGTTCTGCTTAGTCTCAGTATGTATGTAAAATAGTATAGTTTTAAGAAAACAATACTTTAACATACTATATATGATTTAGATTTGCAAAATCTTTAACTTATTTATCTAAACCAGGCTAGCTCATGCAAGCATGATAATCCATGAACAGTACGCAAAGCGCTTGTGTCTGCGTTTTTGCTGTTATTCTTACACCATTTTATTTGTTGTTTTTCAATTACGTGGAATAATCATTATTGTTGGGAATAATTAAACATTGCAACTAAGTTATTAATTGAGAGGTTTTTTGAGGCAGCAGTCTAAGGATCTGATTCTTTAGAAGGTAAGTAGACACTTAGTATTGGACTTTGTTCTATAATTGAGACTAATTATATGACAATAATTTAGTTCCTATTAATGTTTATCATTAATAAATAAGAAAATTTTTATTTTATAAAAATACCTATCATCAATTATGAAATTTTTTTGTATATATTTATTTTATAACTTTTATGTATATCGAAAAGAAGATAAAAAAACTACGATTTTAGAAGATGTTTTTATTTTTAAAATAAATATATTTCACCACTTAAGAAAGTTACTAATCCTATGTCAAAACTTTGCCTTCATATTTAATATCTCATCATTTTATAAAATTTGAATGTCAGAATTTCAATTCCTATATAGAATTTTTCGTAGGTATATATTATAAAAATTAACATAACGTGTAAGCTTATTTTCCTGAATAAGGTCTTACTGTGTCAGCCTCTACTTAAATCTAAAAATCTTTTTTTAAGAAAACTTCTTCACTATCCTTTATTTTCCTTTTTTTTATATCATGTGTCACCCAACAAATTTGGATATGGAGAAGGAATATAAGTCCTTGTATATTAGAGAATGAAATTAAATTCACATGTTATGGCTCAATCTTTCATTTTAAGCTATTAGTAAATTTAACTTAAATCAAATAAAATATATAACATATTATCCCAAAAATAAAATTTCAGAAAACATAAGGTTAGCTCCTATCCAAATAGAATATTATCAATTTGATTCTTGAGATGAGCATTGTGCGGTCGATGGTTGACTTTGGGTAGGTCCTAGGTTCGATTCCATGCTAGTCCCTCTTGTAAGAGCCTGGGGTAGCTGGAGTTTTACCTGTAGATGGAGAACTAGTTGGGCTCTCAATGATGAGGTGCGCCCGCTTGGCCCATCTGTGGGGTGATGCGCTAGTTAGACTCTTAGAGGTGTGTGCCCGCTTGGCCCACCTACGGGATTTCCTCGAAAAAAAAAATAATGCGGCATTTAAATTAAGGAAAACATAAGGTTAGCTCCTTTCCGAATAGAATATTATCAATTTGCTTCTTGAGATGAGCATTGCATTGTAGAGAAAACAAGCATATAAATTTAGACTTCGCTTACATTTACGCAATGTATTAAAACTCTCCGTTTTGCAAAGATCAAAAGAGGGTCATCTATATAATCTTTTTTTGATTTTTATAAAGAAGTTATTTCCATAACTTAAACTCGTAACCTTTTGATTACAAAAGAGTATCCATGCTCAATAACTTAATACGAGGCAATACACAATAAGAGCGCATCATCTATGTTGCCGAAACTATATATACTGCTAGTTTCTCAAAAGGTAGCTACTTTGGACATTCATGGACAAATTCTGACACTATCTACCACTTGACTCCTATACAGTACTTAATATGAAGTTGGTCTTTGAATATCCCGTCCTGTACATGCTGTTAACAATCACTAGCTAATCGATTTCCGCGTGCACGTAATCAACAAAAACAAAATTTTGTTCAAGTTGATGCATCAGATAAGCCAATCCGGCGCTTACGAGTGCAAGACCTGCCAAAAGAGCCCGAAGCTTCACATCTGAAGGAATGCCAGCAGTTGCACAGAAAGCTACAGTTGCACCAACTAGAATCTTTTGCAGCGTCTGGAATGCTTTATAAGCGCTCTTGCATGATGAACATTTTAAAGTATGCTGCTCAAATCTATCCAACATCTGCAATTCATATCAATGGAAATAAGGAACAAAGTTGGTAAACATGAAACAAGGATATCATTTTCTCCTGCTCCTGTAGAAGTTTTCTACTTAATAATTTAGTGTCCTACGCAATTAAACTTTGTTTCTCTACAATCTAACAAATGATTTTTTAACTTAATACTAAAATCACTAGATCTTTAATACCTGACGTTTTGACAAGACTGTTGATGGCAAAGTCTGTTGGTCAGTAACGCCAAACCACTCAGGTTGGCTGTTGCCATGTCGCCTCAGCCAATTTCGAAATGCTAATACCAAACGATCTGCTTGAGTTGGTGTAAATGTGAGTTTCGTATACTCCTTATTAACATCAGTAGAACCCCCCTTTGATTTTGAAAGAAAGATTTTCTCTTGACCTTGGAGGACAATCATGTCTCCATCATAAACCTTATTTGAAGTCCAATGCTCATGCCATCTAGGAACCAGCTGGCATAACCAGAAACCACTTTAGCACCATATGCAAGCATTTACAATCAGAAGAACTAAGCAAGGACAAGATAAATTAATTAACCATGATAAAGTAATCTAAAAATTTTGAAATGTCAAGAGTATAAGGTAAAAGCGCATAGGCTAGCCAAGCCCCATCCCAGCATTGTCAATGTAATGTTCCAACTTCACAAGAGGGATACCCAAGTATAGGAACTGCTAATTTGAAGTCACATTAGACTAAAAATCACATAACACCCTAGTATAACAAGAAACTGGTGAATATAAGCCTCTTTGAAGTTTCAAAGCAAGGGATGTAGAATCAGGAGGTTATAAGTGAACAAGCAATAACGTATACACTTTCTGATGCTACATCACCAGTAAAGTTGAAACGTATGGAAGTTTCCAGCAACATAGAAAATGATTTCTACTCGACGTCGACAATTACAAGGTAAGAATGGAAGAAAGCTACCACCAAGCGAACTTAATACAAAAGGAAGTGCTATATAACAAATAGGATATGTTTACTCAAGAATACAGAAGCTTTAAGGTTGATGTCAAGTTTAACAGTATCCAACAATCTGCCAAGAAATACACAAATTGTATGCACAGGATAATTTTGGGAGTAAAACAATATCGATGTCAAAATTATTCAAGGATTCGATTTGGGGAAAGAACAGAATGATGCTAGTTATTTATGATATGCAAAGGGGACAAGAAGTTCCACTTTTCAGATAACATCAAAAGTGACAATGAAATCATTCATAGACAAGAACAATGAAGGGAAATTGAATAATACCATAAACAAGGAAACAATGAGTCTAATTGAGAGACTAGAAAATGACTATTATGTTAAAAGATCCCCACAGATTTCAATGCCAATGGCATGATTTGAAGACAGATGAGAAGCACAACCAAGATTGGAACAAGTTTCAAGCACTACCTGCCACCAAGCACGCCCTGGCATTGTGAACTGGAAGAAGTTTCGAGCACTACAAACAATTGAACGGGTCTTCCCAGGTGCCATTGGAACATTGAAGGAGCAAATCCATATTATCCATTTTTGATCACCTAATATTGGAAGTTTTGTGTCTATTTCTATTCTGGACAAACATTAGTATCAGACTACTTCAGAAATATTCAAAAACACCAAACAATAAAATGTCTACATAATTTAGTCGGCAGTGCATTCTCAGCGAAAATTTGACTAATATAAATGATAAATAATGGCAAGAAAATATGCAATGCTTGATGTACGTCAGAGTTAAGCTTACTTATTCATAGCATAACAAGGGGCTACAAACTTGGCACTGATCCTTGGGTTTCCATCATTAGATCCAGTAAAGCCCCAAGGGCCACTAGACTCCAGCTTAAATGGCAAGGGCTTTGCTCTGTCTCTCCTTCCAGTAACCTATGATTTCATTTCAAGTAAGGAACACAATCTACAAGTTATCAAGCATCATTATGAGCAGAAGCCAGAAGAACAGAAAATTTCACACTAAAAAAGATTCTTAACAGACTAAAATAGCAGAATAGATGAAGTATGCAAATCCATACTACTGAATGATTAAGAAAAGCAGCACAGAGAAAGCCCTAGAATATGATTAATTGTAACAAATTTATAAAGTTAACTGTGATCATGCTTTGATTTAGGATTACCCCTAGCATAGGTAACTATACAAGTTACTCATTTTATCCCGATAAAGAGGCAAGCAATACTCTCTGATAAGGTTCCAGGATCAACAAAATAATGACAGTACAAGTTAGTTAGCTTAACTAGAGGACCTGCCCAAGCTACCACTGGAGGAATAATCCAACCCTTGTATTGTCTCACGTATGTTATCTTCTTTAGTAGAAAAAGAAGTATTCGACATTCAAACAGTGAAAAATGCTTTTCTTTGGCTTTACAAGCTACAGATGTTCTCACCATAAGGGCATAAATTCTCAACCAATACGCTTCGATATTATCATTACCTTGTGGTGAGCAAAATCAATATGAGAAGGATCAGACACATTCTCCATAAGGGTGTCATAACCATAGAACAAATCTCGCTGAATAGTCACGGTTGAGAACTCAGGTTTATCAAAATCCTCTGGCAACCTGAATTATGATAATATCATGTATGGCTACATAATGGCATGGTGTGACGAAATTCATCAAGAAATAAGAATCATATAAATTCCAAACAGAGAGGATAAGTTACATGGGAGGCTTGGTGGTGTTAGCGCTTTCCCAGCCATTCTCATCCGGCCAAACAAAAAGCAGGCCTTGGGATACCAATGAGGGAAACCTAACAGCACAAGCTTTTGGAGACTTGACTGCACGAGCTTCGGGGCTGTCAGCTGAAGCCTGAGGTATTCCAGTGCAAGATCCACATCCATCAAATGACCATCCATGGTATGAGCATTGCAAATGCCCATTTTCATCAATCCGTCCTTCCTACACGAAGAAAGGGAACTGATCATCAATTCCAACAACATAATCTACGAAATGATAGCATGACAACAACAAACTAGCTCCATCTCTTGTCCAACTGATCAACAGAAATTCAACCTTGCATGAAGAATTTATAATTAGCCCCAAATTTAGTTCATCATAATTGGCACTTAAATTTATAGAAATACCATTTTGCACAAGCAAAAATCTTCTATTATCATCAAATTCCTCAACCCACAAAGCAAAGAACCATCCAAATTTATGCAAAAATAGAAAACAAGACATAAGTACAAAATCTTACAGATAAAGGAGCAAGCCTATGCGGACACTTGTCATCAAAAGCAACCCATTCTTGAGTAGCCCTGTCAAACCAAAGAACCAAATCCCTGCCCAGAAGCTGAAATGGGGTCGGCATGCTAGGATCCAAATCCTCCACCAGAGAAACAGGGTACCAGTGATCTCTCCAACGGAATCTCGAATCACTATTGTCTTCCCCTATCTCTTCACCAACATCATAATCTTGGTTCCGTTTTTCTTCGTCTTCCTCTTCCCTTACAGATGGTGACGAAGGTGCCGCAACACGTAGAGGACATAAACGTGAGGGTCTCTCAGGTAGTCCTCTGATGTTCAATGATCTTGAGAACAAAAGGGTCGGGGCTGCTTTAGTTGGTGATGCTGGCAACAAAGATTTGGGCATGCAAGTGGCAGTAGACACAAGCAGCGCCATTGTTTTAGGAGATCGTTGTCAGTGAACTTAGTTGGGGATGGTCAAAAGTGTGATGATTTATGGTTTGTTTATTGGGTTGAGAGAGAGGAAGTGGATTTTTTTGTTAAGAGAAATCTAAGAGCAGAAATGAGATCTTTGCGTGCAAGTTTGGATTGTCTTTGGAGCTTCTAGAGCAGACAACGATGGATGTGAAATGATTAAGCAGTCAAATGCTACTTACGCAAACGTTTGAATATTCATGTGAACACTAAAATAGTAAAGTGAGAAGCATTTTTCATACCGGATGAATGACAGCCACAACTTCTTAAAATACACAAACGTCAAATTGGATCACCTAATGAGGCACGGCTCATGGCACCACCCACACCAGACTTATACCTTAGCATCTCTTTAGGGTTAACTGATCTCAGTATTTCCAGCTGAACGGTTGAAAACAATTGTAATGCGCTTAGCTTAAGAAGTTGGAATTGTTGAATTAGTTTAGTTCTTCTGTGCACCTTTCTTCCACAACCGAAGAGTCCATTACCAATGCACCTTGTGTGGCTAACGGAGTTGATTCGTGACTTAGGTTTACCTAATAATTCTTATTAATAGGCAGGGATGATCGGAGGCCAAAATTCAGCCCGTCCGAAATCAACAAACTTAAATCGAATTTCAATCTGAACTCAGATTTTCTTTTCAATTTAAGAACTTCAAAACCAGGCCTGAATTAGGACTTTTCACGGCTCTGCCCAACTCGACTTGAAGCTAACGAAGATTACAAACATTTACGACGACAAAGGTAGAGGGAATCAAAACTTTGTTTGAGCGAGTCCAGTTGGCCCAATCCAAAGCTAGTCTTTGAGCTGTGGGACAGGCTTTAAACCGTCTAAACCCTAATCAAACTCGAGCTCAAACAGAGTAAGCCCGGCTCGGCCAAGGTTAGGCAACACCCTTGCCAGTTGCCATTCCTATTCGTAGGAGAACTAGCTGTGTCCGCGTTATGATCGTCCTCGGCCATGTACCCTTGACCTTAGGATTTTTTTTTTTTTTTTACCCACGAGGTATCCTAGGAAGGTCCCAACTAATCCACTTTCAGATTAATCCCCACTCGAGCCGGATAGGTCCCTTACGGAAAGCAAAACTCTGATCCCAAATTTTAAACGGCTGCATATATAAGCACAGTTCAAACTTATGACCTAACTTAAGTCAAGAGAGCCCCTTATCAACTTACCTACCGCCCTGGGAAAATTTTTGGATGTCAATAACTGATCTTTTAAGGTTTACTTATTGTTCGAGTGATGTTGGTTCATTCAGAGTTATTATTACAATTGCCGATGATATAATTACAATTTCACCAACAGAAATCAGAGTCATTTCTTTGAATGACTTTGAGGATCAGGTCCAATATCACGCGAACCAGTGTTAATGTAGGGACCTCGGAAAGTGGCCTGTGGTGGCAGAGGCTTCGAAGAATCAATCACCGGTCCTCTCTTAGACGATCTGCAGAATACTGCCCAGGTTATTCTCTTAACTTCAGAAAGGTCTATGACAGGTACATTCTCTGCAATATATTTGAGGTTTAAGTGTCATAAACTTACGCGATGTAGAAGGGAAATGCCAAGCCTGCGGCAGCAAAAGCAACTAAGCCAGTAGCAACTATGGCATTGCACCTTTTGGACATGGAGACTAGCAATACCAAGTTACTCACCCAAAATCCTACAAACAAAAATGGCCAGAATGTCACGCCACTGCACTATAATCGCAATATTGCGCGAAAGCAAAACCTTTTCTTCTGTTATTAAGGCTTCCGAATCCATAACTGGGACTGAGAGAAGCGCCCACAAACAACTAGCCACTACCCCCATTCCCAATCACATCCCAAGTGAGAGAACAAGAAAATCCGCAGATACCCAGCTGCCTAATTGTTGCCGATTCTTGGCATTCGCACGCTAATTCGCTTCACAAACAAAAATTATGAACTGGAAAAGCTAAATTCGCTAACTACATATTCATTCCAAGATGGCAGGATTTTTTTACAAGTTTTTTTATTTATTTTCCAATTCTTATATTCTCGAACTAAAAAGGAGAAGGAACAAAAAAACCTAACATCAATCTGATTCAAGTAGATGCATGGGAAGGAACAAAAGATAAGAAATGAAAAGGTGGAAAAGTTGTTAAAGTGTAGTGTAAAGAATCAAGTGACGGAGAAATCAACTTACAGAGAGATAGTTGACGAAATGCGGTGACCGGGACGGGAAATGCTGGGAAGGGATCGAATTAGAGAAGATAGATTAGTAGTCGACTGGGGGTTTTAGGGTTTTGCTATCGCTCGTGGAGTTGGAGAATACTAAGATCCAGTCTTTTTTTAAAAATAATAATAAGATAATTTGTATACTGTACTGTAATTCTAAAAATTTATTTTTAACCAGAAAAAGGTAAATCCATGAAACAGGCCTTTTAAGTATTCAATTAATCTAAGGCAAATAGTTCAATTTCCAAATTCATCAATTAAACACAAAACTTATGACATATCTAATTGGTGATTACTAGCTAATTAATTTATCATTTATATTTTTATATTACTCAAAATGAAGAACTTGAATTCATTTTTTGTTTAAACTTTACTAAAATGTCCTTATTCAATTACTACTTATACTAATAATTGTGGATAATAACGTTAAAACAACAATTTTACAAATTTTAAATTATTTAAAGCATAATGAAAATAAAATAAAATATGAAATTTTAACCTTAAAAAAGAAATAATGAAAAATTACTAAAATTAAACAATAAATAAATATTACAATCCTCATTCAATACCACATTTACCCTTTGATATTATTTTTGTACTATATCAAAAACTTAAATATACAAAAATCCACATCCTTTGCAATTTAAGCTCCAAGATAAAAAATAAGCTTATCTATCCCCTTCTAATTTACATTAGTAGAATTGTCAATTTAATTTCAATCAAACTTGAAATTAACAAATTTCATTAAAATTGACTTAATTCTAAAAATAATATTATTATTTTATTTAAAGATAACAAAAAGTTAGCAATTTAATTTAATCCAATACAAAATTAATGAATTAAATTCAGGTTAATTAAATTTTAAGCCAAAATTAAGTCACACGTTAAGACGTTTAGGTCGAGCCAAACAGCTCCTTAAGAGAGTCAAGTTGCATTGAGTCAACATCATACCCAACTTGATTTATTATTATCTTTAATCTTTCTTAATAATTGAAGAATTAATTGCTCAAACCAAATCATTTTATTCAAAACTCAATCTAAACTTAAGACATGAAAAAAATAGTAATTTATGTACATTAATATATTAAAAAGAGTTAAATTCAAAATTAAATTCTAAAAAAATTAATAAACACAAATAAAAAAATAATAACTGATTCTAATTTGTCTTGTAAAAAAAAGATAAACACAAATTTAGTATAAGATCAACTTTGATCCAACTTTAAGCAGGAATCAAACTTAGAACTAAATTATAAAAGTTGTTAAGATTTGAATTGAACTTTATGATCGAGCAGA
>JANKYF010000225.1:6317684-6333582 GCA_029829435.1 Erythroxylum hondense | reverse complement strand
TTTATTTATTTTATTCTACATCTATTTGATTTATGTTGATTTTAAACAAGTTATATTTTCTCTCCTATTTACTATGGTGACAAAGAATTAAATTATCACTATATTTATTCCTTTTCTGCTTCTTCTTCCAAGTGCAGGATAACCCCAAAGGGTTAGGGTTTTTTCACCTACTAATTAAGGCCCTCCCTTCAACACTCCTATAGGGATGGTCTACTTTACCCAAACTTTTCTAATTCAACCCAACATTCCTTATTTGTCTGGCTGCTATTGAGCAATTTTTAGATATCTAGCAAACCTCTCCAAAAGGTAACTTTAATGAATTAAATCTTCCGCTATCACTATTTTATTTTGAAATAGTTGCAAAAAAAGAATGGGAATAGGCTTACTTAGAAAAAATTGGCCAACATTGCCACCAACTTTGATTCAACTCTAAAAGTGTGAGTAATATGTTGTCTCAAATTAATCCAAATAATCTTTTTCAATTCTTTAAGCTATCATCAACACAGGAACAGTAACATTATAATCATATATTCAACAAAGAAGGAGAAATTAAATGTTATTGGATTTAAGTTAAGATAAATAGTGATTGATTCAATAAATGGACTAAGAATGAAGAGAGAGAGAAAATCAAAAGAGAATTAGAGGGAAGGGAGATAAAGTGCAAGAGAAATATGTGAATTATGTTATAATTTTGCATAAGTAGTTCGTTACACAATAACTACTTATGGGAGGTGACAGTCAATACACTAAGGATATATATCCTGGTTATTATGTCTAATTATTTACTTAAACATTGCGTATCATACATATATAAGTAACTTAGCATACAATTTCATAAGGGTCTTTTCCTTGATTTAATTTCCCCTACACAAATTCTTATCCTTTCTTTTTGTAATAATCCTTCCCCTTTAAAATCCTTATTCACAAGGTTTGTGCTTATAAATCTCCTCAGTAACTTGAATAAATTCTCCCATATTGCATTCTTGGCTGTGCCATTTGACTAATGGATCAAGAATTGTATCGTGAGTTTATTATGACTTTTAATCCTTCTTTTTCCTAATTGGTAACCAAACTTGTTAAAAGCTTTATAAAGATAGTCACTTGATCAAAAGTGAACTTTTTGAGTTGAGATGTATGGAATATAGGGTGTATATGTCCTTCTCACGGTAAAGATAGCTTATAAGCTCCTTTACCAACCTTTACTATGAATTTATAAAGGTCATAATATAGTGGAGAAAGTTTGTGATAACCTTCTCTATAATAAGTGTTGTACAATGCATGATTGTAACTTAAGCAACACCCAAATCTCCACCAAAATTCTCAATGATTTCTCTTTTATCAACTTGTTGCTTTATTTGACGATGAGCTCACCTTAAGTAGAATTTAATCATTACAATAGCTATTTCTATTTCCCTTGAATCCTAATTAATAATTAAGCTATTGGAGCCTCCGGCTAAGTAACAAACCTAAATTAATGGCTAATACGCATATAAAACCTCAAATGGTGTTAAATTGAATGTTGTATAATAGGTGGTATTATACTACCATTTTGCCAAAGGAATCCACTAAATCCATTTTTGAGGAGCCTTATTAAAAAAGCACCTAAGATATGTCTCTAGTATCTTATTACTAACCTCTGTTTGCCCATCAATTTAAGGGTGGTAAGTTATAAAGCACTACAAGAAAAACAAAGTTTAGTGACGGAAAGTACCTATAACACCCCACTTTTATAAAGCATATACTCGAACATACCGATGGTATTCGAGAACATACTCTATGAGGGTGACATGCTAGAATAGTCAGTCAATCATAATTGTTAAAAACTTTTCACACATATTTTGAAAAACCACTAATCAAAATAGGCCCATATTTTTATTTCATAAATTTCATACTCGCAATTATTATTACACTCATTGATCAATCTCATTTACAAACATTTCCAATTAGGAAAGTCATTACAAAACTGAATTATTCAGATACACGTGATACAATAATTGTGGAATACATTTTTTAATACAAAATAATGAAATACATATGTAGACGCGAACTGATCCCGACCTCTATTTCTTACTCGAATGTAATGGCTAGACTCTAACTTCTATAACTAGAGATATTTTCTAAGCCTTAAAAATATTGCAAATATTTGGTTGAGTTTTGTAAACTCAGTGAATAGACCATACTCGATAGCTCACTCAATCTCATAATACATCAATTCATATACTCACAAACTTCACATCACTTCTTTAATTCAACATGTTGAGTCACATATATTTCATGTTCACTTAAATCATATTTCACATTCAGAAATCATTCAAACTATTTATTTCAACCATTTAAATCATACATATCAAATGCATATGCAATGCTCATAAGACTCAATTTTAATTATTATTGTTGTAACCGAGTGCCTATAATTGTCTCGTATTTATTGTGGATACCGAGTTTATTAAAACTATCCCTTATTCATTGAAGATACATGACTCATTTTACATAGTGAGCTAGAGGCTCTTATCACATTATGAGCTTTAAGCTTCTTCTTTTTTTTTCACTTTTTGAGCTTTAAGATCTTTTTTTGTGGCTATTCCGATCATAACAACCTTTATGTTGTCATGTATTCATGTAATGAAATACATCACATTCATATATATTCTATCAGTCACTTGATTTCAATTTCACATTCACATTCACATTTATCATCGGACCTTGATCCGACATTCAACAATAATGTTATTTAAATTCATATTCGATGAGCACTTCTAATTATTTTCATGCATTAAACACCTCAGACATTTATTATCCAAAATCAACATATTCACATCAATCACATCAGCAGCAATTTAATACAGAAATTGAAAACAGAACAAACAATGAAAATGAGACCGTCTAGGTTGACTCACAGTACGTTCCAGATTAACATTAGCTTCCATGATCTAAAAACGTCTGGATGCAGACGTTCTATCCTATATGTCAAAATCATCCAATACATATATTCACACACATTATTAATTACACAATCTTATGAATACTCAATCGCATACATATATAAATGTGTTGTGTATAATATACGCTCAATGACAATCCTGGGTATATTACCTAAATTCACTTCTTATGTTCGTTCTCATTTCATAAATCATATACGTCTAATTGAATTTAGGTTTACACTTCATTTATACATGATCATTCTAAGTTCACCATTCAATCCTTATCCTTTGTATGTGTCTCCTTTGAATCATAACTACAATCATATGAACATCTTCATTCCTATTATATTCATGCTTGTGGTAGTTTGATATCAACAATTCATTCACTAATGTCAATTATCACTTCATACATATCACACATTTAATCACTTAATTCAAGCATTACCATTCAAGCCTAAATTAAGTCTATATAGCCAGTGAATGCCTGTTGAGTGGACTTCATGTCCACTGGGTGGACATTCTTAGGTTTTCTAGCTTTCCAGCACTGCCCATGTCTGTTTGAAGGGACATCGTGTTCGCTAGGTGGACATTCACAAGAAATCTATAGAAATGTGAAAATTTGACCCTTTAGACAGCAAAATCTCTCTTCGGAGTCCTCATAAAAATTGTAGAACTCGAAGTCCTCTTAGAAAGAATACTTAAATGACCTCAATCTGATATTCATAGCAAAAGTTATGCCTCTTACCCCAAAATTTATCCAATTGCATCCATATTTTCCAGATTTCTAACTCTTTACTTAATACATTCATCACCTTATGCTTGGTCTATCATTTCTAGTTTAATTACTCATCATTTCCTCATCATTCTTAACTCCATTTCAGCTCAATGTCATCTGTAAACCATGATTGATCATGAACACTAAAAACAAAACATATACATATATACGTTCATCATCAACTTTCTGTATATGTTCAACTTCATTTATACTTTCATTTCACTTCTAATTATGACCTTAATTATTCTCATTTCAAGACAACACATTACTTTCTTTCTTTAGCTCTAGAATCATTTTAGTAAATCTCCAAAACACCCAAAGAGATCCACATTATTACACCAAGAAAATAGAACATAAAACCCATTATCTATCAAAATTTTCTGCACTTTTTCCTACACCATTATGAAATATTGATCATTATAAACACAAAAATAAGACATCAATGTGTTCATTTCTTTTCCTACGTTCCAACATATATAAAACACCATTTACTCTATTAATCCAACATTATATCATTATCTATTGCCCATCAAAACACAAATGCAAGGCATGGATATGTTCAATATTCACCCACATTACACATATATTTTCAACATCTTTTTCATGATCATCCCTCCTCTTAAACTATCATCAAATATGCTTCATTTAACACCATAAAGTTTAATATGTTACTTACTTGATTTACCCAAAGCTTCTTCAAGAGTCTCTAAGAAACCCTAGCTCCTTCAACATACACAATCATCAACTTTAAAGTGGAATAGGTTGGGTCTTTTAGTAACAAGATGGAGAAGACAATGAATCTTGAAGAAAAAATGAAAGAGTTGGACAAAAATCAACATGATGAGGGTGAGAGTGAGATGGTTGTGAGTAAAGAAGAGAACAAATGAAGAATATGAAGACAAAAAGCATGTATCATAAATGATAAGAGAAAGATCATAAGATGATCTTTAATTTAGGTTAAAAAAATTGTGAGTGGTGAGTGGCAAGTGTTGTGACACTTGTCACTTGCCACTTGTCATTTTATTGTGGTCTCCAATTGACTCTTTTAAAAAGCTGGTTCATTTGTCTCTAATGTCTAATTCAATTATCTCCCATTTTTCAATGATCACTTGTCATTAAATCTTAATGTCACTTACACTAATTTCTACTGCCATTTGACACATATTTCTATTGCCAATTATCAATTGTTCTACCATTTGGTATTTTTCCTAGTTTAAAAATACCCATAATTTTAGAAAATTCTCAAATTTCATCAAACATTCTAAATCAATAATTTAATTCACCATTATTTTTTAAGGCAAAATATTCACTATCCATATCATAATCACATTAAAACAATCATTTATACTCGAAAAATGTCAAATGAGTGTATGAACAAATCATTGTAAAGTGTGCAATAATCAAATTTACGTTATATATGTTATATTTTGCATGAGCATGAAGTGCATTTCTTAATTTTTTATTGATATCTCTCATTTACAGTATTCTAGGGTTCTAACCCTTAGCATGGGAAAATAGGATGTTACAAGTTCACATAGTCCCTTTGCCATTCCTCTAAACTCTGCCTCAACACTTAATAAAGACACTATTTTATGTTTTTTACTTCTCCAGGTAACTAAATTTCTCCCAATAAATGTGAAATAACCTGAAGTAGACTTCCTATCTGACATGTTTCCTACCTAGTCCGCATCGGCATACCCTTCAACATTAAGGTGGTCATTTTTAAAGAAAAAAATTTCTTTTCCTAGGGATGACTTCAGATATCGAAGGATTTGTATTACAACACTCATATGATCTTCACTGAGACAATGCAAGAATTGACTAACTACACTTATCGCATATGCAATTTCAAGTCGTGTATAAGACAAATAAATCAATTTCCAACCATTCTCTGATATCTGCTTTTATTTATTGAGACTTGATTTGAGTACTCTCCAATTCAACGATTTTGAACTATTGATACATTAGCGGGTCTATAATCTAGTAACCTAACTTTAGCTAATAAATCCAAAACATATTTCTGTTATGAAAGAAATATGATTAGTTAGATCTTATAGCTTCAATTCCCAGGAAGTACATGATTCCTCCTAAATTTTTCATTTCAAACTCAAGTGCCAATTGTTCTTGAAGCTTAGCAATCTCTTTAGCATCGTCTCAGGTAATAATCATATTGTCAACACAGACAATTAGAATATGATTTTTCCTTGTTGATGCTTCAAAAAGAGCATGTGATCAGAGCTATTTCGGTGAAATCTATATATTTTTATTGCCAAGCTCAATCTTCCGAATCATGCTCAAGGAGATTGTTTTAGTCCATACAAGGTCTTTTGTCATTTACACACTACGTTACCTCCAGAATTTGTAGTAAACCTAAGTAGAACATCCATGTAATTCTCCTATTCAAGCTCACCATGGAGGAATGCATTTTTCATATCGAATTAATGTAAGGGCCAATCTAAATTTACTGCAAGAGACAATAGAACCCTGATTATGTTCAATTTATCCACCAATGAGAATGTTTCTTGATAATCTACTCCACATGTTTGGATATACCTTTTGGCCACCAATGTTGCCTTGTATCGTTCAACAGAGCCATCTGTGTTGTACTTGATTGAGAAAATCCATTTGCATCCTACTGGTTTCCTTCATTTGGAAGTGAGGCGAGTACCCATGTCCCATTTTTTAATAAGGCATTAATCTCCTCCTTCATAACTTGGACCCGTCTTAAATCTTGTCACACCCTTTTCTACACTTGTAGGAATGTTGTGAGCTGAAAGATGATGAGCAAGGCGTCTCATTGGTTCAGAGAGCCTTTCAGTGGCTACATTATTAGCAATGGGATATTTCGAACTTCTCTCTTCTTTTTCAAGAGAATATTGATCTGGAGGTTTACCACGATTATGCCTGAAAGGTAATTCATAGCCAACAGAAACAAGACATTCCATGGTGTTAGAGACATAAGGAGTAATTGAAGAGCTTGAAGTATTTACCTCAGTTATATTCTCAGGAGATGGGACAATGGTTACTGTTGGGAAAGAGGGGACATCTGTGGGAGAATTTGCTTCTATCTTATTTGAGGAGGTGTACTTCACTGACAACTTCTTTAGTATAATCACTAAAACTTTCTGTCTCTGCTCTTCTCCTCACTAACAGATGATGTCTTTGGGTCATTAAATTTGGCCATTTAAAACACAACCAATTAAGCTTTTCATCATGATTCTCCCCTTAAAGAGGACAAATGGATGTCTTGGAAGTGTAGAAATTCTCACCTTCTAGAAATGTGACATCCATTGTTACATAAGTGCATCTATGAGTGGGTTCATAGCAACGATACCCCCTTTTAATGAAATCTGCAGCTACAAAGAGACTTCAAACGACATGAGGATTAACTTTTATGCATTGATCCTTACGGAGATGAACAAAGGCCACACACTCAAATACTATTGGTTGCATCATCAAAACTAAAGGTAAAGTTACACATTGGGATAATAGTTAGAGAGGTGTTTGCATCTCAAGTACCTTTAATGGCTTTCTATTAATAACATAAACTATTGTCATAATTGCATATGCCTAATATCGATTTAGTATATTAACTCCAATAAGGAGCACTCGAGTAGTTTTTAGGATATAAAGATTTTTCCATTTTGTTACTCCATTTTGTTGAGGAGTTTATGAACGTGAAGTCTCATAAACCATTCCATATTGGCGAAAGAAATCTCTAAATCGAGCATTCACAAACTCCCCTCCATTATCTGAGTGAAGAACTTGTGATATGAAGGCACATTAAGTGCAAATCGTCTGGTAAAAAGATTGAAAAGTTTAGAAAACTTCATCTTTATTCTTCAGTAAATATAACCATGTCATTGTAGTGCAATCATCAACAAATATCACAAACCATTGATGATCAGACATATTGGTTTTCGGAGAAGGCCCTTACACATCAGCATGAATTAACATAAATGGCATCATACTCTTATTACAACTCAAAGAATAATTAGCTCGGTGGCTTTTAGCCAAAATACATGTCTCATGTTTAAACTCAGAAACTGACAAGTTTGAAAACAAAACAGGAAAAAATGTTTCAAATAGCTGAGTGATGGGGGCCTGATTGACAGTGCCAAAGATAAATATGCTCCTCTTTGGACTTATTGGAATGAGTGGTCTGACATGGTTGACCTATCTTCACATCCTCCAAGTAGTAATCCCCCCCCCCCCAATGAACTCCCTCGTAAGAATATCTTAAAGGAAGAAAACATTAGGTTACATAATTGCAACACATTGTAGTTCCTTAGTAATCTAGCTTACAAATAGTAATTTATGTGCAAGAGAAGGAACAAGAAGTGTATTTAAAAGTGGTAGATTGGATGACAACACCACTGTGCTAGCCCCTGTCATTGGAAATGTCTTCCCATTGGTATTTCCAATGCTTGTTTTTTGTGGTATCAATTCTTTTGAAAAAATCTCTTTCATTATTGGTTATGTGGTCAAAGGCTCCCAAATCAAAAATCCACAAAGAATGGGTTTTCTTCACATTAGAGTTTAGAAAAATTATATCCGAGGTAGTATTGTATCCTTTAATTGGACTCAAAGTGGGGGTTAAGTCATTGGCAATTGAAGCTCGACTAATAGAGACAACAACCAATCCTCTAGCAATCTACCCATCCTTGCCGATGTTGGCAATCTGCCCATCCTTGCCTGTGTTGGCAATCTCTCATCCAGTACGTTTCTTCTTCACTTGTAACTAATGCCACCATTGAGGTAGCCATTGATACCTTACCTTCAGAAATTATAGTAAACCCAGGTGGAACATCCATGTAAATCTCCTCTTCAAGCTTACCATGGAGGAATGCATTGTTTATATCGAATTGATCTAAGGGCCAATCTAAATTTGTTGCAAATGATAGTAGAACTCTGATTATGTTCAATTTGTCCACCGGTGAGAATATTTCCTGATAATCAGCTCCATATGTCTGGGTATACCTTTTGGCCGTCAAAGTTGCCTTGTATCGGTCAACAGAGCCACCTGTGTTGTACTTGATCGTGAAGACCCATTTGCTTCCCACCGATTCCTTTCCATTTGGAAGTGAGGCGAGTACCCATGTCTCATTTTTTAGTAAGGCCTTCATCTCCTCCTTCATAGCTTGGACTCGTCTTGGATCTTGTAACACCTTTTTCTACACTTGTAGGAATGTGGTGAGCTGAATGATGATGAGTAAGGCGTCTCGCTGGTTTAGAAAGCCATTCAGTGGATAAATTACTAGCAATGAGATATTTCGAACTTCTCTCTTCTTTTTCAAGAGAATATCGATTTGGAGGTCTACCACAATTATGCCTAAAAGGTAATTCATATCCAACCGAAACAGGACATTCTATGGTTTTAGAGACATAAGGAGTAATTAGAGTACATACCTCAGTGATATTCTTAGAAGATGGGCCAATGGGTATTGTTGGGAGAGAGGGGGCATCTGTGGGAGAATTTACTTCTATCTTATTTGAGGAGGTGCTTTCACTGACAATTTCTTTAGTATAATCACTAAAACTTTCTGTCTCTACTCTTCTCCTCACTAAAAGATGATGTCTTTGGGCCAATAAATTTGGCCATTTAAAACGCAACCAATTAAGCTTTTCATCAAAGTTCTCTCCTTGAAGAGGACAAATTAATGGATGTCTTGAAAGTGTAGAAATTCTCACCTTCTAGAAATATGACACCTATTGTTACATAAGTGCGTCTATAAGTGGGATCATAGCAACGATACCCCATTTGATGAAATCTACAGCCTAAAAAAACACATCGAACAACACGAGGATTAACTTTTATGCGTTGATCCTTATGGAGATGAACAAAATCCACACACTCAAATACTCTTAGTGGCATCATCAAAACTAAAGGTAAAGTAACAAATTGGGATAGCATTTGGAGAGGTGTTTGGATCTTAAGTACCTTTAATGGCATTCTATTATTAACATAAACTATTATCATGACTGCATATGCCTAATACTGATTCAGTATATTAACTCCAATTAGAAGCGCTCGAGCAATTCCTAGGATATTACGATTTTTTCATTTTGCTACTCCATTTTGTGGAGGAGTTTGTGGACATGAAGTCTCATGGACCATTCCATATTGGCGAAAGAAATCTCTAAACCGAGCATTCATAAACTCCCCTTCATTATCTGAGTGAAGAACTTGTGATGTGGGGGCATATTGAGCACAAATCATCTTGTAAAAAGACTGAAAAGTTTTAAAAAATTCATCCTTATTCTTTTGTAAATATAACCATGTCATGGTAGTGCAATCATCAACAAATATCACAAACCATCGATGGTCAGGCATATTGGTTTTTAGGGAATCCCACCACATATCAGCATGAATTAAAATAAATGACACCACACTCATATTGGAACTCAAAGAATAATTAGTTCGGTGGCTTTTAGCCAAAATGCATGTCTCACATTTAAACTCAAAAACTGTAAAGTTTGAAAATAAAATAGGAAAATCATATTTCAAAAGGTCGAATGAAGGGTGGCCTAATCAAGTGCCAAAGATAAATCTGCTCCTCTTTGGAGTTGTTGGAAAAAGTGGTCTGACCTGTTCGACTTATCTTCTCAAACCCCACAATCCCCAATCCCCCCTATTATCATGTCTAATAATCTCCTTTGTATGAAATTCTGGAAGGAAGAAAACATTAGGGTAAATAATTGCAACACACTGTAGTTCCTTGGTAATCTAGCTTACAAATAGTAATTTATGTGCAAGAGTAGGAACAAGAAAGTATATTAGAAAGTGGTAGATTGGATGACAACACCATTGTGCCCCTGTCATTGGAAATGTCTCCCCTTTGGCATTTGCAATGCTTGTTTTTTTTTTGTGATATAGTTCTGTGGTCAAAGGCTCCCAAATTAAGAATCCACAAAGAATCAATTTTCTTCACATTAGAGTTTAGAAAAATTGTACCTAAGGTGGTATTGTGTCCTTCGGTTGGACTAAAAGTGAGGGTTAAGCCATTGACAATTGAAGCTTGACTAACAGAGACAATAGCCAATTCTCTAGCAATCTGCCCATCCTTGCCTGTGTTAGCAGTCTCTCCTCTAGTACGTTTCTTCTTTTCTTGTAACTGAGGCCACCATTCTAGGTAGCCATAAATCTTAAAACCTGTCTCTTTAGTGTGTTTATATCCTCCACAATAAGAACATTTATGTCCATCATATACATTTTTTGATTTAGAAGTGAAATTTTGACTTTCCATCTAGACTAGAGTTGGGTACAAGAGTTCCCATTCTCAAGCCTTTAGACACCAACATAGCACCCTGTGATTCCTCTGGCGTAGCTCCTATCATCACTACTTGGTGTGTTGCCTCATGGCGAACATGGGCATATGTTTGTTCCATAGCAGGGAATGGTTGAATCTGCAGAACCTCCCTCCAGATCTCATTGAGCCAATCGTCCAAACCATCCAGAAAATGTATGCTCTTTCTTCTTGCACCATACTATTATAGTATTGAATATCTACTTGGCACCACATCAGATTGAGTCTCTGAAAATCAATTTCTCTCCATAATCCCTATAGTATGTTGCAATGTGTTTCTACTGAACTACCTACTTGCTGTAATCATGATATTTTGTGTCAGAGATCATATACCTGAGATGCATTACTGCCATCAAAATAGATTATTACAATGACACCCCACACTATTTTTGTTGTTGGAAATATGATAAAATTCTCAATCATGGAAGGATCCACCGAGTTAATTCGCCAGCTTTTTACTATAGCATCATCTGTATGCCACTTTCGGAACATTAAGTCTATTGATTCGTGTTGGGATAAGTCACCATTGATATGACCCAACTTATCTTTGCCAAATATGTGCATCTCCACCACGGGACCAAAGTGCATAATTGGTCCCATCCAACTTGATTCCAATTAGAGCAGTGGTTGAGTCAGTCGTTGAATTTGAAATTAAAATCTTGGATAGAACTTCAGTCATTTTTCGTATGAATTATGTTAGAATACAGGATGAAGAGGATGAAATTTCAGGAGTTTCGTCTCCTTTTTTCATGGTGAAAGGTATAGATTTGAACCTAATGTTATTGTTTTTGAGTGGTGAGGAATATCCTAGCTTTGATACCATGACAGACTTTTCTCATGACTACCTTTTTAAAGAGTATATCTCTTATTTGGTATATGTATATTTGTACAGAGGTCATATTACACATATATAGCAGTCCATATGATCTATATTTGAAAAATGCAAATCAATACAGATCTTACATAATTTTGGCTCTAATAGATCGATTCCTTCCTTTAATCTTGCAAGTGACAGCCCATGCCAACACTCGTGTAATTATAGGAGCACAAGAACAAAGCAAGAAAACATGATCTAACTCGCGGTCATGGAGGTAACAATCTCTTGAGCAGGTCTCCAGATCATTTCACGTGAAACAAGCAGAGATCCATCTCCATCAACAGTGAAAAGCGAAAATGCCAAAGGATTGAGGTTGCCCGGTGGGACTGGAGAATAACCAAAGACATATATATGTATTGCCCTTTAGTCATACACCCTCCCACCGCCCCTAGACCAATCCTCCTATGGTGGAGTTCATTGGCATAAGGGCGGTGGTGGGTGCTGGCGATGCTAAGTGAGTAGAGATGTGGATGAACTGACCAAGTTAGGGAGCTCCATAGGTTATTATATACAAGAAAAAGGAACGAGTTTGAGGACACAGAGAAGACTGAAGAGAGACTCGATGGTTTAAAAAGGGTAAGTGGAAAATCGAAAAGAATAAGAAAGTGAAATGGAAAGTGGCGTGTGGGTGGCTCCCTTCTCCTGTGGATTAGCAATGGTCGCATCTTCTATGGAATATGCGGCGACCACCACCTCCATTGCTTTGTCTACATTTCTTATTTTCCGTAACTTTACTATTTTATTATATTGCTCATATTCTCAATTTTCTATTATTTACTCACACAGTAACACGCTCACATGTCCACTGACAATTTCATTTTACATCTTACAATATTACAGTTTCATTTTAATTCACAGTAAAGTCTTTGATACAATATTACAGTTTATAAATAAAAAAGAGACAATTTAATTCTATATATAATGACAAAGTTGAAATCTCACTATTATATAAACACAATATTTTATAATTTCACTAATTTAATAATTGCATCTTCACGAAGTTGAATTAATTGTTTCTTAACTCATCATCTATTATATCTTTCATTCGAACAAGACATTTTGAATTAAATAATGGCTGAATTCATACTTTTCTTTATATAAATGAAAAAGTGTAGCGGTAGAAATTTCATTGATTCAGTGGATGGCGTAATGCATGCATGTTTGAGGAAAAAGAGAAAATCCGTATTTGCGACATGAACATGAAATGTAAACAGCAGTATTATAATATAAGGAAGCTTATTGCGCTTTAAGAGTTGTATGGAAAAAGCTTTGTTGTACCTAATTCTTTTTTTTTTTTTGGCTTACAAAGATAAGAAAACAAACAAACTTGACACAACTCAAACTACAAACATTCCATTAGCATAATATTTTGCAGTACAAAGCTCCTTGCTTATTTTGATAGATGAGCTTCATAACAACTGTCGGAAGCTTCTGAAGTATATGCAAACCTAGGCTAGATAAAACTGTTAGAGAAGTCAGGCTATCAGTACATTGGTTTTCTTCGTGGTATACATGCTGGAAATGCACCTTATATATTCGATGGATTAAACCACGGGTACCTACCACTAAAAAATTATCTTCAGACAAAACTATATTGGAAGAAGAAAGAATGTTAATCACCTCTAATAAATTCATTTCAAAGACAATGTGTTGATATCTAAGTGTCTATGTTAGTGTAAGGTCCGAGTGGATTTGTCAGAATTCGGCAGCTAGTGGAGAATCCCGTCCAATATTCTGTAGAAATTCACTACACCACTATCCGTGACAATCCTTAATTAATCCTTAATGTTAGATACTTGTTTAACTGCTTCATCTGTATTAAATTTGACCTAATCTTTTATCGGTTTGGTCTAACCTACTAAATTATCGAAAGGTAAATCTTGTGTCTTAAATACCCAACTTTTCACGATTCTTACCTTGACTATTTAATCAATGTAATCCAAAACAGTTCTAGTAACTTTTTCCAGCTAAATAAATGCAACCTAAAAAAGACTTTGTTTCTCTTTTATAATAATTATTGCGATGGTTATTACGCCTTTTGATTATTTCCATTTTAGTTGATATTTTTGTGTCAGTAAACCCTTTACAGTTAGTGCTTGTACCTAAAACTTGAACAATCTTTTTGACACGTAAAACAACCTTTCTATTGCTTCTCTAGACATGGTGCCACTTGTGTGGATAATATGTTCGACGCTAAAATGAAGAAAAGAAAGGTGATCATAATTCAGAACCATTACCTCCATCACTAAATGCTGGATAGATATATTCCAAGCATATTCATAAAACACACATTATGAGACTTAAGGGGTGACTTAATATGGTCATGTCACTCTGTGCAATTGACGAGGAAAACCAAAAAGCAAAGAAGGAATTGTTAACGAGAAAGTTCTTTTGGGATGCCTTAGAACTGACGCAAGAACCATTGGTAGATATATGGGCCACAGTTTCCTGAGAGCAGTCTCGTAAGATTAGTATCGAGTTCCTTTAGAATGTATAAGTATGCAGAGTTAGACTACCGAGAACAGATCGACCATTGCGGTTTAGAATTTACATACTCGATTCCCTCCTCTTCAACTTTTGAGATATTATATTATAAACCTAATTCGGGTCAAAATCGCCTAATAAGATGACATCTTCCTCCAAAAAGCCGTGCAATGAATTCCAAGTACATGAATTCTTTTCTTATAGCACATATTCCAGCCTTACTCTTCATCGTTTCATGATCAACCATGAGAACATGTGGAATGAACCTTACAGCTTTCATTCTGAAGGAAAGAACAATGGAACCTGAATCCGTCAGATGTCTTGAGTTTCATACAAGAAATGTTAAAAGAGAAACAGTGCTCCAATCATAATGAAAAAGGCAAATTCAAAGCCGTTCTCTGCATTTTATACGATTACGTCGGTGATAGCAACAAGTCTATTGCTTCTAAAGAAAAAATTTGGAATGTTTGCACTGGCAATAACTTCTCAATCAAACTATTCCCTACCCTTTTCTGCCTATTAAATGACCATTCCCAACTTGCCACAGCAAACCAAATCCTTTTCCCATGGCTAACGATACAACCACCAACCGGCCACCGCGGGCCATCAGGACAACACACTCCAGGCTTCTCCGACTCATTGCCATAGTTATACTTGTCCTGATAGTCCTAGTCGGCTTAGTTGTGCTCATTACCTGGCTAGCAATCAAGCCTAAACGAATCTTTTACACCGTTGACGATGGCTCAATCAAAAACTTCAACATTAACACCAACCGCATCAATGCCACATTCGGTCTTGTTATAATGGCACACAATCCTAACCGCAGAATCTCCATGTACTATGATTCCATCGAAGTGACAGCGGCTGTGCATGGCCAAACCCTGGCGTTTAATACCCTCGAACCATTTTATCAACCTCGGAAGAACGTAACTAGACTAGATGCGACGCTTGAGTCCAGAGACGTGGCATTGTCAAGCTCTTTGTCCAGAGATCTCAGGTTGGAGAAAAGGTCTGGAGAAGCAGAAATAGACGTCCTAATTAGGGCCAGAATTCGGTTTAAGATTGGAGTGATGAAGATAAGACATCGCACACTTAAGATTTCATGTTCTTCTGTAAAGATCAACTTCTCATCTTCCAAAGGTTTTCAGAGGGCGTACTGTGATATAGACTAAAGGTCCATAACGACTTAGTTTCTGTCTCTAGTTTTAATCTTCTTCTGAGAATTGCATGATTTGTGTGAGCCAGAACAGAACCCGTATTTACTGTTTTTTCTTAGTTTCATGAGAAATGGTGTGAAAACAAACATTTGTGTTGATTTCCTTTTGTGATTACAAGCTTGGTTAAGTTGTTATTTTTATTATGGTATAAATTTCAGTTACATGTAAATAACTTCGCATGATTGGTTAATTTGCAACAAATGTCATGGGCAAATTATATTACCCAGTGACGGAGCCAGAAATTTAATATAAGAAGGTCTGAATATTAATTTTTTCAAATTTTGGGGAACCCGGTGCAACACTAACCTTTCAATAAC
>JANKYF010000225.1:6158894-6169978 GCA_029829435.1 Erythroxylum hondense | reverse complement strand
AGATATTAACCTTTAACATGTTTTAATTTGTGCCTTGTATCATAAAAGATTGTCATAATATAACTTTTCATTATTAAAGTGTTAAAAACATTTTGAAATATGATCATACAAATTTAAAAACTAATATGAAGGTTGATTTTATAGGAAATAACACCTAAAATTGTAGTGTTATTCTTTTAGCAAAAATAGAATATCGAATATATAGGGATGACAATAGGCCGACCCATAAGCTCAAATTCAGGTGTTTTTAATGAATCAGCTCAGGCTCAGAATCAAACTTAGACCTAGATCCAAACTAATGTGAGGCTCAACTATTCTAAGTAAAATAAATATTCTAAACAAAACGACATCATTCGCTTAAAAGAATTAGGTCTAGTTCTAGGCGACCTAGACTCAGATCCAATTAAAAAAACATTTCACTTTTAATTTTTTTTAAAATTATTTTAAACAATTGACGGGAATGGCCAATGGTTCGGCCCATTGCCATCCCTACGAATATGACATTATCATTTCTAAATTTCATGTTTGATATTCTATTTTTGTCAATTTAAAATTGGCTATAACATCAAAATAATATATATATATATATATTTGTTCTATTTTAGTTCCAAAATGACACTTATGGAATAATTCAAAGTACCTACAGATCAAAAATTCACTATAGAGGGCGAGAGCGAGCGATGTGAGAGCGATAGGGCCAAAGATCATTCCAGAACTTCTGAGATTGCAGGTGAATTAGACCCCTCTTCATGGCTTCATCTTCTTCTTTTAACGCACCCCGATCCCCTCTTTCACCTTTACCTCTCCATGAATCTACCACTGAAAACCCTAATCGAACCCTAAATCAAAACACCGACCCAAACACCATCTTCACCTCTTTGACAAAAAAACCACTTCAACAAACACCCTTTCACACATACCCTCAACAAACTCCTCCAGCATATCAAAATCTTTAGCAGACAAATATTTAACCTACTATCCCCCGGAGATCAAGGATAATAATATCTTTGTCATATCTCCTCCAGAGTTGTCTAAGAAAGGAGCTGCAAACTTCAGGATAGCTTTGATAGGTGTTTTTTATAGGTAAAAGACCTACTTTCTCTGTGGTATAAAGAGCTTTAACTAAATCCTGGCCAAAGTTTGGGCTAAAGGAGATTCTGATTACAAGTTCAAACAATTTCTTGTTTAAGTTTGATGCAAAAATAGGAGTGAATTCAGTGTTGGAAAAGGTCCTTGACACATCCAAAGCAAGCCTTTATTTATGAGAAAGTGGTGTTTGAAAAGAGGAACAGGAGGATGTGAGGTGTGCCCTAGTGTGGGCTAGGTTTTATAATATTCCAGTAGAATACTGGAACACGGTGGGGTTAGGAAGAATTGCAAGTGTTGTGGGACACCCGCTTATCGTGGATTTTCAAACTGCTAGGATGACTCGGATAGTGTATGCAAGGATGTGTATAGAGTTAGAACTACAAAGGAGCTAGCCTACCTCCTTTCAACTAGCAACATACAACGAGGATGGGGACATAATTTTTAAGGAAATAAGGATTGAATAAGAATGGAAGCCTGATCAGAGTGCACAGAAAAAGGAATGGGTGCCTACAAGGAGTGTTTAAAACTAGAGAACAATATGAGTTGGAAAAAGGAAAGGAGGTGATACCAAACAGTCCTGAGCAATAAGGACTGGAACTGGAATTAACCTCAGAAAAAATAGCTCAAAGGGATAAGGAGATTAGAACATCAGAAATTAAAGAGCACTGTAAAGGCCTAGGACCTCTCCAGATGGATCATATTATGGGGATGAAGCAACATATGGAGCAACCTTCAAGTACTGCTAGTAGTCCTTCTCCATGTAAGGAACAATAGGAACAAGATGGCTCGAGTGGAAGCCTTGAGGATTCGAAGGCTCCTACTATAATTTAAGTAGGTACTAATCCTTCCTCTCCTATTTCTGAATTCGTTCCTAATAATCCTGGTATTTTGGGAGGGGCAGAGGGGGACTTTACACTTAGGAAAAGTAGGAAACCTAGGAGAAAACAAAAGTAGGAGATGTTTTTGGTTGTTGGGATATGAATTTAGTTTTTTGGAATGTTAAGGGTCTAAACAACCCTAAAAAACAATTAGCAGTACATGCTTGTCTTAAGAGACTATCTGTTTCTTTTGTTTGTTTGCTTGAATCTAGGATTAAGTCTTCGTCTTATTTGAATAATGTATGCGCCTCCATGTTTCCTAGTTGGCCTTCTTTCAGTAATGTAGATTATGCTTCTAATGCTATGATTGTGTTAGCTTGAAATCCTGATAGTTATTTGTGCAACATCCTAAGCTCTAATGATTAGCTTATTCACTTAGAGTTGACTCCCAGGACTAGTGCTCATTTTTTCTTAGTGACTTGTGTATATGGGTCCTATAACCTAAACCGTAGGGAGAACCTTTGGACTGATCTGTCAAATCTCAACCTTTTGATTGGAAATCTTCCTTGGATTATTGCGGGGGACTTTAATACTATATTGTCGCCTCATGAGGCAGATCCTATAAGTCCCTTAGCTCTAAAGGGGATGAGTGACTTTAGGCAACGTGTTGAGGGAAATGCATTGTATGATCTAAATTCCAGTGGTCCAAGTCTTACTTCGAACAACAAACAAAGTGAAGATTTCTTTATTACTAGAAAGTTAGATAGAACCTTTATTATCTCGGCATGGAGATCTTGTTTCCCTATATCTTATAGTGTTATTCATTACCCAAACATTTTAGACCATTCTTTACTAGTGGTTAGATTTTTAGCACCCATGCAGAAGAGATCTTTTCCATTTAGGTTCTTAAATTTTCTTTCTTCTCAGCCTAATTTCCTTCAGTCAGTTGAGGAAGCATAGTCCTCTCAAATTCAGGGTACTACTATGTTTTGTGTAGTGTCTAAGCTTAAGCTGGTTAAAAAAGCTCTCAAACCTCTTAATTTTGGCCGGATTGGTGATGTGAATGTTAGAGTTATGAATTGTCAAGTAAATCTTAATAACATTCAGGATCAGTTGAGACTTTTGCCTAAGTCATCTCTTTTGCTTGCTAAGGAATCTGAGGCCATAAATGAGTTATAAAGCTTTAAAAGACCAAGAATCTTTCTCTAAACAGGCTTCTAGGATTAAAGAGCTAAATGAAGGGGATGGGAACACCAAAATTTTCCATAACTCACTCATAGCTAACAGAAACATAAACAATATCCATTTTATAGAAGTAGGTAATAGGAACAAGATTGTGGGTCTAGAAGAGATTCAAGATCAGTTTTTTGAATTCTTTCAAGGTTTTATAGGGAGTCAAAAGACTCTTCAATCTTCTAGGGATTTTGTGGAAAATCTTTTCCCTCATTCCTTGCCTGAAAATATTTATAACTCTCTTATTGCTGAAGTTTCAACTCAAGAGATTAGAGAGGTTTTCAATTCCTTCAATCCTAATAAAGCTCCTGGTTCGGATGAGTTTATTGGGTTTTTCTTTAAACAAACATGGCATATTATTGGAGAGCAAGTCACTAGTGCCATCCAAGATTTTTTCCAACATGGAAAACTTCTCAAAGAGCTTAATTCCACTTTTATTACACTAATTTCAAAAAAAACCCACCCTTCCACAGTATTAGATTACAGGCCTATTTCTTGTTGCAACATGCTTTATAAGGTGATTGCTAAAATCATTACAAATAGGATTAGAGAGACTCTTCCTCACATTGTCAGTCATAACCAAACCGTATTCATTAAGAATCGTCAAATAGGGGACAACTTCTTGTTGGCCCAAGAAATTTTCAAGAATTATCACCTCTCCAATAACCAGAAGAGATGTGCTTTCAAAGTGAACCTTCAAAAAGCCTATGATTCCATTCAATGGGATTTCGTCTTAAATGCTTTAGAAGCTATAGACCTACCTCCCAAGTTCATTAAATGGATCCAAAAGTGTATCTCCTCCCCTTCTTATTCTATTCTGATCAATGGTTCTCCTTCCAAATTTTTTATAGGAAAGTTAGGCCTAAGACAAGGAGATCCTCTATCTCCTTTCATTTTCATTATCTATATGGAAGTATTCTCTAGGAGTTTGAATGATTGCATAGTCAGAAGTCCTTCTTTCAAATACCACTGGAGGTGCAAAACTCTTAAACATACTCATCTCTTATTTGCTGATGATCTACTGTTGTTTTGTCATGCGGATATGGGTTCAGCTCAAACTTTGATCAATTGTCTGAGTACTTTCTCTAGATTTTCAGAAATGGATATAAATTTTTCCAAGAGTCAGTTTTCCCTTTCTCATGATATGGATCACTTGTCCTATCAAATGGAAGTTATATTTGGGCTTAGTAAAGGATCTCTCCCCATAAGATATTTGGGGGTACCTCTTATAATGGGGAGGTTATCGAGGAGGGATTGTTTACCTTTATTAGATAAGATTGATGCCAGGATCAACAAACGGACTCACAAAAACCTTTCCTATGCTGGTAGATTACAATTGGTGATTTCTGTCCTATCCTCTTTTTAAGTGTATTGGGCTACACATTTCATTATCCCTTCTTCTATTCTTAAAGACATAGAGTCTAAACTTAGGAATTTTTTGTGGATTGGGAAGGTGGATATCAAATCTCATGCTAAGGTAAAATGGAGTGACATTAGTAGATTGAAAAGGGAGGGAGGTTTAGGGATTAAACATTTGCCAACTTGGAATTTTGTCTTGTTAGGGAAGAGGATCTAGTATTTGTTTTCTGATAGTAAGGCTTTGTGGGTTAAGTGGGTGCATACGATCATTTTGAGAAGAATTTTTTTTTGGAGTGCACAACCTACCAATAATAGCTCTTGGAGTTAGAGAAAAATCTTATTTGTGAGGGATAAATTGGAGAACCAATTCAAATTTAGGATAGGGAATGGATACTCTACTCTCTTATGGCGGGATCCTTAGCATCCTAGGAGAATCCTGAAGAACTTCTCTTCATCGAAGGAGATCACTAGATCCAGAATACCTATGACAGCAACAGTTTCTGAAGTTATTAGAAATAATGAGTGGAGATGGCAAGAAATACCTATAGAGATCATTGGTAACCTTGAACCTTTACTGTACCAACCACATCTCCAAATCAGATTATTTGGAATGGTTACCTAGCCCTTCAAAAAAATACACTAATGGATTAGCCTATAACTTCTTGAGACCTTCAACACAGACTGTTTCTTGACATAATTTGGTTTGGTTCAAAAATAACAACCCTAGGTGTTCTTTCATATTGTGGCTGGCTTTCCTTAAAAAGCTTCAAACATAGGATAAACTTCTTTTTCTCCATACTCCTAACCACTGTTCCTTGTGTCTCTCAAACAATGAGTCCAATAAACACTTGTTTTTTGAATGCTCCTTCTCTAAATCAGTATAGGAACATTGCCTCAACCACTTCCAAATACACATTTCCATCAAGGCAAGCTTTCAATCCATCCTCAATTGGTTTAACCAAAGAACCTCTCACAGCAACATTTTCCCTATCCTACTTTCCACTACTATTTATAACAATTGGATTGAAAGAAATACAAGAACATTCAAGGATGAACCCTGAATGTGGAGAGCCTACACTCTAGAGTAATCTTCTAGGTTATGGAACATCTCAACTCAAACACTGTGGGAAGGTAAATACAGGTAGAAATTATTCACTAATCACTTGTTTACAGGTTTTCTATTTTAGGAATGTTAATTGCATATGTAACTGCACATATAACTTCTCTGCTAGAAAGAGAGTGGACAGAGGCAACAATCACTCCTACCGCAATTCAGAAATCATGAAATTTTAGCAGGAAATGGTATCGGTGACAAGGAGTTACAGGTTTATAGCTTTATCCTTATAACAGATCACTATCTCTAATGAAGATGATCATAAGCTTAATAGTAGGAAAACCATTTTCTACGGAAGCTCTATCGATAAAGGTATGCAAGAAGAAGGCAACCATGACACTGGACAAGTAAAATGGAACTTTCAAGCTTCATTTTCAGTCAAGCTAATTGCGGCTTTGGTTTTGTTTGGGTTTGGTATATGAATGTTGGTATTTTGTGTTGCTGGACTGTATGTTAGTGAATTTATGTTACTGGGTAGAAGAGCTAGATTTATAAGGTTTCTTGGTAGGAAGTTAATGGAGAAGTCTTGTAGGTATTGTTTGTTTCACAATTTGATCTAGGTTTCTTATGATTCTGCACTACCTGATTCCTTTTGTTAGGCAAGAGATTTCTAATAGAAAATCTCCAGTTATGTACATAACATTTTTGTATTTGTATAAAATTTTACTGATTTACCAAAAAAAGGACACCTATGAATCTTACATTATTCATAATCTTGTTAATGTTTACATTAAGAGTGAAGGCTTACAAGATAATATTTTAAACTAATTTTTGTTAATATTTTTTATGTTTAAGTAACAATAAAATGTACTATAACAACATTTGAAGTATAAGGTACAAATGATAATAATTTAAACTTTAAAACTAAGAAAACCTATCTATTTAACCCAAATATTACTTAATCTTGATGATATTAGAAACTATACTCAACTAACTAATAACCAAAATAACACTTATATTTGAATATTAAAAATTTCATTTTCAAGTGACTTTCATATAGCATTTAGTATACAATGTAATATATTGGTTGAAAATAGAATTGTCTATTATCAAAGATGACATTTGGGCACGAACCAGACACGGCCGCCCCAATCCAAGGTCAAAGGGCCAGACCCAGATTGATCAAACTTCGAGCCCAAAATTTGAATTGTGTCGGATCTCAAGCCCACTCATTTTGATTTTACAATCTATTGAGCCTGGGGCCGGACTCGAGTTTTGGCCACTAACTACAGGCTCGAGCTTTGGCCATTGATCACTAACCAAAGGCTGACCGGCCCACGGCCCGACTCCTAGCCCAACCTGATTTTGTGTTTTTTTAAAAATAAAAAATAATGTTGTTTTGTACCTTCCTATCGGGCTCCAGTCGAGCTAGGTCAGATCGGGCCTATGGACTAGGCTATATTTGCGATCCCTAAGGTTGGGGTAGTAGGCCTAATCCTAAGCCCGACTAGCCCAGAGGTGACCTGAACTTGAGCTTAGTCCAATTTTAGAGTGCCTAATTTTTTTTAAATTATGAGAATGACTACATTTTGCTTAGAAGAGTTGAACTTAGACAGCCTAAGCTAGAGCTAGGCCCAAGGCCTAATTGGGCCTAGAAAATCAAGCCTAAGGTTCATCCATAGGCTCAGTCAACCCAGGCCTGGCCATTCTATATGCATTATTTTGCGTATTTTTTGAATTTGGTTGTGAAGGATGGGTTGGATATGATAAAGGAAGTAATAGATTCAATTTGAAATAGTTTAGTATATTAGAGTGCAATACCTAAAAGAGTAGAGAAATTTGAAGAAAATGCATGAAAACTATGCATTTTGAGTATGAAGAAGATGGTTTTGGATTGTTCAACCAGATGAAAATCAACCTTCAAGATGTTGGAGTCGGAAATCTAAAAAATTGATGTGTTTACCAGACTGAGACAAAGAGATTCTCAATACACTTTGTCATGGACTTGATCTTTTACTAACAAACCTGCGACACTTAGTTATATGTCTCGCAACTAATTCAGCCTCTTCCTCGAATGCTAGAACCAAAACTAGCACAAGTTAGTAAATATGTAAGATAAAACAAGAACAAGAATGAGGAAACTTGGAGAATGCTTTGATTGCTCATGAAAGCTTTACAAGGCAGTTGCATTCACCCTCTAGGTTTGGCCATCAATTTGAGGATGACAGCTGGTAGAGAAGTTGAGCTCGGACTAAACAAGTCAATCCAAAACTTTTCGGTGAAGTACGCATCTCAATTGCTCACTATCGTCTTGGGTATGCCTCAATATTTCACCACATGTCAAAGGAAAAGGCGTGTTGCATCCTCGGTTGTAAATTTTGTAGGCACAAGGGTGAACACTCCATATTTGCTTAGTCGATCCACTACTACCATAATGTTGCTGCATCCTTCAGACTTTGGTAGGCATGTGATGAAATCCATGGAAATACTTTCCCAAGGCTTCTCTAGAATAGGCCATGGTTCTAGCAACCCAATTGGTCTATTTTGCTCCACCTTGTCTTGTTGGCAAACAAGACAAATCTTCACAAATATGTCGATATCATCGTGTATTTGGGCCCAGTGGTATGCACGTTCAATGCGTGCCAACGTACAATGTACACTAGGATGCCCTGCCCATTTGGAGTCATGACACTCCTTAATGATTTCCTTCTTTAACCCTTTCCACTTCAGCATGTAAACACGATCACCTTTGGTTGTGAGCACCCCATCCTTAAGTCAAAATTGCTGTCTTCCCTTGACTTGCCAACTTCACCAAACTCTTGGGTTGCAGGAAATGCTCTAATCCCTCCTTGATTCAATTCACTAAAGGAAAAATCGAACTTGTGATGGTAGCTAGGTCGACCTTCCTAATAAGTGCTTCAACCACCACGCTGGCCTTACCCTACTTGTAATCTATCATAACATCGAACTCTGCCAAGAAAGCTTGCCATTTAGCTTGCTTGGGTGTCAACTTCTTTTGGTTGAGGAAGTAACTTGTGACAATGTTATCGGTCATGATCACAAACTTAGACCTCAACAAGTAATCCCTCCAAGTTCATAAGCAATGCACAACTGCGGTCATCTCCTTCTCTTGAACGGTATAATGACGCTCAGTATCATTTAGCTTACGACTCTCGTAAGCAATTGGATGCCCATCCTACATCAAAACACCACCAAATGCAAAATCAGAAGCATCAGTGTGTACCTCATACGCCTTAGTGTGATCAGGAACGACCAACATTGATTCTTCCATCACCGCTTGCTTCAAGGCTTCAAATGCTCTTTGACACTTAGCATCCCATACCCAAACTCTATTCTTCTTTAATAAATCGATGAGTGGAGATGCAAGGGAGGAATACCGTTTGATCAACTTACGATAGAAGTTAACAAGACCAAAAAAGGAATGCAAGTCGAACACCTTCCTTGGTGGTTCCCAATCATGGATGACTTGGACCTTGGACTTGTCCATCCTTAGCTTACCCCCTCCCATAATGTGCCTTAAGAACATAACTTCATGTTATGTGAGAGCACATTTCTCCCTCTTCACGTATAGCTTATTTTCCTTAATACTTGGAAAACTTTTCGTAAATGCATAATATGCTCTTCTAATGTTCTACTATATACCACAATATCATCCAAATACACCACAACACATTTATTTGAGAAGGGTTTCAACACTTGATTCATAAAGGTGCAAAGTGTGACAGGTGTATTTGTGAGTCCAAAAGGCATGACTAAAAACTCGAAGAAACCATACCTTGTCACACATGTTGTCTTTGGCTCATTTCCCTTTGCAATCCTCACTTAATAATAAACCAAGCTGAGAAAACCATCGTGCCTCTCCAAGTTGATCAAACAAGTCGGCAATTAACAGGATGAGATACTTGTTCTTCATGATAATTTTATTGAGCGTCCTATAGTTGATGCATAAACGGAGTGACCCATCATGCTTCTTTTGAAAAAGTATGGGTGCATCATATAGAGCCTTTGACGGTTGAATATAGCCAGCATCCAATAACTCCTTCAGTTGCCTCCTCAATTCCTTAAGCTCAGGAGGTGCCATTCAGTTGGGTACCGCTGCGGGTAGACTTGCACCTTGCACCAATTTGATATTATGATTTACCTCTCACTTTGGTGGGAGCCTCTTTGGAAACTCCGCGAGCACCACATCTTTATACTCCTCAAGGACATGAATAACCTCTTTGGGTAGTCCACTTGATGAAGCTTGCTCATCTTCCTTAAGGGCCACAAAAAATGTGGGTTGTGCCTTTTCCACCCCCTTAGCAAGTTGTATAGCCGAAAGTTACTTGGCTTGTAGAATTGCTTCACATGATAAAGGCACCATGCACGTACTACCCTCATTCAAAATGCACATAATGTTGGCGAAAGGAATCGACATAGCCTTGACACCATCTATAACCTCTATGCCAAGCACAATTGGATAATCATCCATAGGAACAACTGAAAAATCAATAAGGCCAGACCACTTACCTAAGTAAACCTTGACGCCACGAGCAACTCCAAAGGTCAATTTTGGCTCACAGTTAACCGCTTTAAGCCATCCTTTGTTGGACCCCGATTCGCATTAAGCATGCTTTATTTATTTTGAGGATTAGTTTACTAATTTTTCTTTTAGTTAGAATAATTTGGAATTTTTAGTACTTAGTTTATAGAAATTAATTGGGCGTATTTAATTAAAATTAGATTTTTAATAAGTTGTTAGAATTTTTGAAGGAATAAGATAGTGTAAGGGTAGTTTAGGAAGTTTACTTATGTTTATAAGGTTTAAAGTTTTCAAGGAGGGCTTCATTGGTCTTTTTAGTTAAATTAAAATGAAAAGGAAGAGGAGAAAATGGAGAATTGCCATGAGTGGAGAGGAAGAGCCACGAAATTGCAAGGAAAGATTAGTAACTTATTGAAACTACGTAGTTTTAGTGTAGGTTATAAGTTAAAACAAAGTTCCCTAAGTCTTTTACAAGAGACATACAAAACTTACAATAGAAAAGAGAAGGGGAGAAGAGCTTCTGTGGATTGGAGAAGAAGAAGAAGAAGAAGAAGAAGGAGATTGGGGCTTTGTTGATTTATTGCTTAAGAAAAGGGATATTAAGAGTTTCTTTAAGAAGAAAAGGAAAGAGAAAAAGTTTAAGCTTTCCTTAGAAGCAAAAGCAATTTTCGTTGGTTTCATCTCTAAGGTAAGAAAATGTGAAATTTATGGAATTTTAGATGGGTTTTGATGCTAATAGCTTAGTTAAGGTTTGGGTAAGGTTAGATAGGACCGAAATTATGTTTTCCTTTCCTTAGAAATTCCAATTTTGCTATCTTTTATTCTTATGGGATATTTATGCTTAATGAAGGTGAAGTGAGGCAATTGGAGTTAGAGGAAGAGCCAATTGACCAACCTCCAAGCTAAAGGACTTAAGGTGGGTGATTCCTTAATAATTGAGTTAATAGGCATATTACCGTTTTTATAATAAATGCTAATTAAGGTTTTC
>JANKYF010000225.1:5741246-5754343 GCA_029829435.1 Erythroxylum hondense | reverse complement strand
AAAAATAATTTACCTTTAAATTTTATCTAATATATAATTTTTGCATTATCATATGTAATGAAACCCTTAGAATTAATTTGGATAATTTGCATGATGCAATTGAAGACATGAACGGGAATTAGGAAAGTTGACTCTTGAGAAATGAAATAGCGTTTTGTAATAGTGGAAAAACATATAGTGTAGAAATGGATAGAGGAAAGTATGCTTGTTGTATTAAAGATACATCCTCTTTTACAGAGAAGAAGACCCTTGAACAGGATACCTCCCAATAATCCTTACCCAAGATATATATTGTCCCCTGAGGCATAACCTAACAGACTCGACAATGATATTCCCTAAGGCACAACAACCTAAAAAACTTGACGCATGGCGCTCTTATACTTGTCAGCCATGCTAACAATATGTCAAGGAAATAACATAACAATACATGTGACTTAGAGATACTCTCTCTGAGTAACTTTAATAAAATGTTGTTTTAAATAAAACGTTGCATTTGGAACTCTCTGCAATAATACCTCGACCTTCAGAACATTCTTGTCCTCAAGGACGACCTGCAATGTCGACATTGGCTATGAAATTTTGAAACTGTCGAGCAAACTTGTGGTATCCAACCTATAAAGCATCCTCCAGAGAAGCATAAGCCTACTTAACCAACACCTCTGTAACAGCACGTCCCTTCTTTTTAACCATTTTCCTGTCCAAGATAGCCTTTGACTGGAGGGCCACTATTCCATCTTGGTCTATGATAAGCAAAATAAAAGATGGTGTTTTTTTGCTATGGTGTCGTTTAAGGAGCAATGAATGAAAAACATCATGCATTTTAGATCTAGGAGGTAAATCTAACTTGTGTGAGACATCTCTGATTTTTTTAATAACTTCAAAAGGGCCATAATAATTGGCAAACAATTTGTGAAATGGTCGATTGACGATAAGGTTGTATCTTGAGGTATACATAGTCTCCAACCTAAAAAGTTCATTCCACTCGTTTTGTATCAACTTGTTTCTTCATGCGAGCTTGAGCATTGACTAAGTTTCTCCTTAATATGGCTGAGATTTGCTCACGTGTTCGAAGCTCCCTATCCACCAAGTCTATAACAAAGGATCGTTCTAGGTACGAGTCACCACTGCTAGGAGAGTAACCATACAAAGCCAAGAAAGATGTCATCCCAATGGCTTAATGGTACTTAGTATTGTACCAGTATTCTGCAAGAGACAACCATTATCCCACTTCCCAAGGATCTCTCTTATTGCACATCTTAAAAAACACTTTAAGACTTTGTTAACAGCTTTCGTTTGACCATCTGTTTGTGGATGGTAAGCAGTGGATTTCAGGAGTTTAATGCCTTGCATCAAGAAAAGTTCATCCCAAAATAAAGACATAAAGATTGGGTTAAGATCAAAGACGATAGTGTGGGGCCAACCGTAGAGACGGACCACTACATCCATAAATTTCTTAGCAACTAAAGTCATTGTAATTGGTCCCTTTAGAGAAATAAAATGAGTGTATTTCATGAACCAATCAACCGTAACAATAATATTGTTTTTCTCATTAGAACGAGGTAATTCCACAACAAAATCAAGTGAAATGTCTTGCCATGCAGATTCCAATATATTTAGTTAATTCTGGCTTGTTGCACTTATAAATGGTAAACTGTTTCATATAATCCTTAACGTCTTGTTGCATTCCCTTCCAGTAAAAAGCCTCCTGCATCCTTTGATAAGTAATATCATGCCCTGAATGACCTCCCCACGGTGAAATGTGGTATACCTCCATCATTTGCTGCTTAAGCATTTTGTCATCACCAATTACAAATTTGTTGTTGCGTTTGAGTATATTATTATCCTATGAGTACTTAGATGAGTCATAAAGGTTGGCTTGTAATCGTTGGATAATTTGTTGCAACTTAAGGTCCGATTGCCAGCTAGCCTTCACATGAGCCAACAAGGGTGAGTTGACCACTGACAATGCAGAGAGTGACGATGGTGTAGTTTTACGAGATAAGGCAGCAACTCCTTTATTTTCAAAGCCTTTCTTGTATTGAATAGAGAACTGGTAACCCATTAATTTTCTCAACCTCTCAAAGTTGCATCTCAGTAGTTGTAGGTTGCTCCAGAAAATATTTCAGAGACTTTTAGTCCATGAAAATGATGAATTCGCGTCCAAGTAAATATGAGCTCTATTGTTTTACAGTACACACCAGGGCAAGTAGTTCTTTTTCATAAACAAACAATGCATGATAATGTGGTCCCATAGTTTTACTGTAATATGCAATCAGATGATGATTTTATTGTAATATGCAATCAGATGATGATCTTGCATAAGCATAGTACCAATACCTGAGTCAGAAGCATCCACCTCCAACATGAATATCTTATTAAAATCTTGTAAATGAAGTACAAGAGCTTGAGTCAATGCTAGCTTGAGATTTTCGAAAGCTGTCTGAGCAGTAACATCCCATTGAAAAGCATCTTTCTTCAACAATTGAGTGAGGGGGTCAGCTATTTTGCCAAAACTATTGATAAATCTACGGTAATATCTAGTAAGACCAAGGAACCCACAAAGTTGTTTCACATTCCTTGGAACTGGCAAGTTGAGGACATCATTGACCTTCTTGTCATCCATCGACACACCTTCTTTAGAAATAATATAGTCTAGGTAGTCAATGTGATTCTTACCAAAGCTACATTTGTCCCCGTTGAGAAAGAATATGCACTATTTTAGTTTATAGAAAACATTATATAAGTGTTGTAAATGACTTTCTCATGTCTTACTGTAAATTAAAATATCATCAAAAAATACCAACACATACTACTGCAAGAAAGGTCTAAAAATAAAGTTTATTATCGCCTGGAATGTCGAGGGTGCATTATTTAACTCGAATGGCATCACGAGCCACTCATAATGACTCGAATGTGTCTTAACAATAGTTTTTGGGATGTCCTCAACAACCATCTAAATTTGATGATATCCTGCTTCATATCGATCTTAGAGAAGAAAGCTACCCCGTATAGCTCATCAAGCAATTCTTCAATCAATGGCATGGGAAATTTGTCTTTGATGGTTATAGTATTGAGTTTGCAGTAATCCACGTAAAACCTCCACTTGTCATTTTTCTTCTTGACTAACACAATAGGAGCTATAAAGGGACTAGTGCTTTCTCAAATTAATCCAACTTGCAACAGTTCATCTACCAATTTTTCAATGACTCCTTTCTACATGTGAGGACATCTGAAGGGCCTGCAATTAACGGGCGAGGATCCTTCCAATGTCGAGATTTTATGATCTTGTGGCCTAGAAGGAGATAGTCCATATGGCTCATGGAAAACTGTTGTGAACTCTTTAAGTAACTTCTCGAGTTGATCGTGTTATTCCTTGGTTAATGAGTTCTAAACCACTTGTTTGTCATCTCGTGTTTTGTCCTCTAGTTGCAGAGCAAAAGACTTCATGATAGTGTTATAAGACCAATCTTGCGTCCCTAACATCTCCACTTCACCCCATATTCCTTGGAAATGTACTTTCTTTCTCATGTGTATGAACTTTATAGAAAGCTTTTCACAATCCCACTTTATCAATCCCAACAGTCTCAACCAATGCATACCCAATCTGGCGCAGTAATTAGTGAACAAAAGTATAAGGACATTCGTGTAAAATACAACATTTCCATACGTCCACTTCAGATTTTCACTGCAAGAGGTAACATCCACGATCTCCTCATTAGCCACCATGACCTTGCATCTCTTAGCTACCTGACTTTTCAGACCCAACTTTTTTGCCAACTTAATACTCAAAAAATTATAAGTACTATCTGTTTCTATAAGTAAGCACACTAGCTGTCTCTTGATAAAAATCCTTCACCCTCGTTGTGTAACTACCAACTTCTCCTTACATAGCATTTAAAGAGATGTGAACTTCTTCTCTATTTTCCTCACCATCTACTTTTACGAACTTATAGTTTTGATTTTAGTCCCAGCTTTTGTGATTCCTTCCATATCTTCCTCCTCTACACCCTCCTCTACAATCAAGGAAAACAATTTGGCATTTTTGCATTTGTGGCTATAGGTGCATTTGTCCCCGCATGAGATACAAAGCCCTTTTGACCTTCTTTCAGCTACGGTATTCTGGTCTACGATCTTTGTGTTTCTGTTTTGTTGTTTGTGTGTAGATATGTATACCGATTTGTTTGTGGAAGAATTTATGTTCGGGTTAGTGAAATTCTAGTATGACGCTAAGTGTGATTTTAGGTTCAACGAGTTAGAATAAGAGTTAAAATGAGTTGATTGTTGATTCTAATACGAGATTTTTGTAGGGTAATTTTTTTGATTGAATATGATTTGACTAGGGTAAAAAGTGTTTGGGCTATAAGATTCTTGTAGGGTAATTTTTTTGATTGAATATGTTTTGACTAGGATAAAAAGTGCTTGGGCTATAATGGTGTTTATGATTTGAAGAGTATTTAGTGTTTGGAAAATACTTGAATTGGTTGTGGCTATTGGTAGGTAGGTGAGTTTCTTATAATTCCGTAAAAATACCTTCTTGCAATTTAGCGAGCGTCATAACTTCATTAACTGTTTTTAGTTTGTGTAATTGTACTGCTTTTTCCAAATATCCCTTCAATCCACCCAAATAACAACTGCTACGAAATTGTCTAAGTTAGCTCTTGCACTTAGTTTATCAAAACTTTTCATGTATTTTTCGACACTACCAAGCTGCTTTAGGTGCATTAATTCAACAATGAGGTCATCAAATAGAGACTCAAAAAATCTACAGCCCAAATCAGTGACTAACTATAGCTAGGTAAGGGATACATTACCTCAATTTTTGAAATATTGTTGTTGTCAGGAAAATATTTTTCCCTCTAAATGTAGCAAAATGAGATTCACCTTTGTCTTCTCTTGGACCACCTCAAGAGCGAAGAAATGCCCTACCTTCTTTCTCCAAGTCATGAAGTCTATACCATCGAAGCTACGGACGTCACCTTCGTGAATTAATTTCCTATTCCAACTCCCCAATTTTGTTCTAAATTCCTCCCCTCTCTCTGATCGTTATTTTCTCCTTCTTATTCACCTCTTTTTCCTTGGTTGATAGCTTTCAACACCTCCTGAAACTTACATTTATTTCCGTCGATAACTTCTCCAGCTTCTCATCTCTCATCCAACCTCTCAGTCATCTCCTTCTCCATAGCATTAAGTCTGGCTTGAAGCTCTGATGTGGACACTATTGCAACGTCTCTGATACCAAACTATAACAGTGAAAAAGTAGAGTGTAGAAATGGATAAACCCAGAAAATTCTGGTTGTTGTATTAAAGATATAACCCCTTTTATAAAGAACCCCTGAAGTAAGATACCTCCCAATAATCCTTACCCAAGATATATATCATCCCCTGAGGCACAACCTAACAGACTCAACAATAACGTTCCCTAAGGCACCACAACCTAACAGACTCAACACATGGCGCTCTTACACTTGCCCGCCATACTAACGATACATAAAGGAAATAACAGAACAATACATATGACTTAAGAGACATTCTCTGTGTAACTTTAATAAAATGTTGTTTTTAATAAAAAGCTTCGTTTGTAACTCTCTGCAACACAATTGCATAAGTTGGCAGCAATAAAATAAGCACCACTGCCTGAACGTGAATACCCAGTCTTGGTCACTGCTCAAAAGACGGGTGGTGCAGCGATCCAGCTCTTATGCTGTATCATTCGGAAATAGCAAGGGCTACTTTGAAAACAACATCAAGGGCGCTCCATCTTCAAGGCCTGAAAAGAGTTAGCGTGCAGCGAGAGTGAAGAGGAAAGATAATGGGGAATGTTTAGTAGCAAAATAATATCTTCAACTTCTCTTAAAAGCTTCATGCATTCCAATTGCCTATGTGGATAAAGAATGACTCATCAGGTTTTTTCCACTCCAATGTCTAAGCAACTTCGATCAACAGTACACAGAATAACAATATCATTACCACTCACCCATTAACATATTCAAATTCGGAGGAACCGAATCAAATACTCTTTTATTTAATTAGGATTTCAGGAACAGTACCTAAAATACTATTGTTATAAAAAGTACCCAGCATTAATGACAACAACAGACTAAACTCCATGCCTGAAAGCTACCCTATGCATATTAGGCCGAGGTTACACTGTTTTAGTTTTTGATGCAATCCAGTATTTCTAAAATGGATTAAAATGTGCATTCTAAATAAATCTTTACATAAAAATGCAAAACATTCATAGAAAATTTGAATCAAAGTATTATGTTATAGCACTTTAAGTCGAATCATCTTTACAACAAAAGTGGAAACAAAGTTAACAGAAATAAGGAGTAAAGGAAAATACGACTTACCTAAACTAAAAATCTGCTTAAGTTACAGTATTTTCCTAGCCCTGAGATATGAATACATAAGAAAAAATGACACAACAGCACCAACAATTATGCCAGCTGTTGTTAGCCAAAAGGCAAGCTGCAATAAGTCAATTAAAAGAAAGGTTTAGGTAGGGTATCAATTTAGGTCAAATCAGGAAAAACATTGCTTTATATTGACACAAGCTAAAGTTCCAAAAACTAGCCATACCACATGTTCTTCAAGATAGGACTTTAAGTTCATGCCAAAAATACCTGCAACCATTCATCAGTTTTTCAAAGTGAAGAAGCTGCAACCCAATTGATTTACCAAAACAGTACTTACACAGGAAATCATACAACCTTAATCACTTATTGTAACTGTCACTTTGATTTTAAGTATCAATATATGTATTCCATTATTGCCCTTGAGGACTAACTAGATGCCTAGGAGGGTACAGAGAGTCCAAAATGAAACGAAAGAACCAGCTGCAGTATGTAAAAACAAAATAGGATACCTCATTGATCCAATAGAAGATAATCCGTATACCTGCAATCAAAGCGCCAACTCCTATACAAAATGTCCCAACTTGAAGAAGTAATTCCACTCTGCTCACTTCGAGACGCCGAGAGCTAGTGAGAAGACAAATTATAAAGCACAAGATCAGATTCTTTAGCACCAAAGACCAATTGCAACCAAAAACTATTTATCCTAAGAAAATTGACCGGTATTACTCCAGGATGAACTGGGCGTCTATTCTTATTGTCAGCTTCTACTGCACCAGTTCTCATACTCCCTCCCCCAACACCCAAAAGAAAACAACTTTCACTCTTCCTATATTTGCCTCTAAATAGAAGGTTTTATTTGGCCAAATACTACAGCTAAGCCAGTTTTCTCAATCCCCAATTCATGTCAGATGCAATAAATTTACATTTATATTTGTTTAGTATAAAAGAATGGAAATTCATTGCACATTATCAACAACTGTAACTGATGGTTTTAGGAATATTAAAGTTGTTGCTTCTGCTTTCGATTGAAAACAGAAACACCTGAGTGTGCTTAGTTCATTCCAGCCATTCAACAATTAAGCTTTTTGACACTTTAGCTAATCTTCCTGGTGCATAATGTACAAAAATCAGCAAATTGAGAGCTATTTTATGAGCTAAAGAATATCTTGTTTAGCCCAATGAAATGTGCAACTAACTGTTTTATTTCATACTACAGCCATTCTTCTACATCCAATGCACCAAAGAGATTCCAGAAAAAAGATATAATTCCAACCTCAAGTTAACAGCAATAGAATCTTCCATTTCTTTTGCAGAATCAAGAAGTCTTTCAGCTTGACCATGACATGATTCACATCTGCAAAGGTGGAAAGAATTTATCGGACTGGCTGAAAACATTATGGTGCCCAAAAAAAGTTGGTACTTAATACATGCCCACTTAAGTAGCTGATTGGCTTCTTCATTATTTGATCTAAACTTACCTTCAAAGCTTCTGACAGCTTTGTTTGTTCCTTAATACCAGATGTCTATATCACTGATCCTGATCAGATCAGCAGGAAATTGACAACCAGCCATTGCCGACTAGTTGGTCCTATGTTTAGACAACAACATATTACACCAATAATGAAAATCAAATTCTCGCCATATATTATATTTACATGGTTTCAATTGATTAAAATTTGGCAGTAAAGTTTCATGGTGAAAAATTAAGCAATATCTATTACCAAGGACATAATGGCACAGTCCTGATATTTTAGCTACGAAACCCTTCAGTTGTAAAAGTTGAGGACCACAGTTGACAAACAATATGACTCTTCTCCCACATGCACAAAGCAAAAATGCAAGGCACATTTTGAGACATAAAAAATGACAAACATACACTTGTTAATATTTGTCCTAAGGGGATGAAAAGGAAAAGAAATGCATCTACAATAACATAAAAAGGACAATATTTGATGTATAATATAATTCAACTACAGTAAAGGAAGTGATGAAATTGCCTTTGTAGATAATTTTCCAAAAGCATTTCAATTTCTTCCTCCTCTTCTGCACATGATAAATCAAATACAAAAAATATTAAGTGGCTGGTTTAGAGAGAAAAGTATTGGCTTGTAAAGAAGAGCATTTCACAAAGGGCAAATTCTTCATGTAGCTTACCCTCAGCAATCTGCTTCTCCAATGGAACAGAGCATTCCACAGCATCAATTCCTTTTGTAAGGGTGCAGTTTCTTCCCATTATACAGATGCGACGTATTTCATGTGTATCTTCCAAGAGATCAAGTAGCATTTGTCTAAGAGCTCCTGCCCTTGAACCCAATTCAACCTATGATATGCAAGTGACATAGTAAAAACAGATAGATTTTACATGTCGTGGCACTGAATGTCATAAATTATTTAATCCCATACCAATTTTTGCTTGCTAATGCGGAGTTCCTCTAATATGTCAGCAGTTAACCGGTTTGGCAAAACCTCGAGTAAAGCTTGAACCTAAATCAAACAGAAGTTAGTAATTACAGAAATTGAATATGTTAGAGATCATACTCAGGCACTTAAAATAGAAGGAAGAGCAAAAATCAAAGGACAATGGATATGAAATTGGACAGTTGTCAGAGGAACGGATTGATATGTTTCCATGTCAAAGGACTAACAAGTAAACCATCCAGAATATTCATCATGATATGGACAAGTTCTCCATGTCATTTTGCAACCCCAACAATCATCAATCTATACCCAGGTAAAAGATAACAGTGTGGTCAAAGAAATGAAAAGCAGTACAACATACACGTGACATAAATGCAATTATTCCGTGCTAACAATCTCCATAATTGCATAATCAGTACACTTAAAACATCTACTGTCCATAAGTACTTCTCCCAAAACTTAAAAAATTATGCAAAGAGACTTCTCAAAATGAACATGGACATCAAGCTACGACCAGTCCTTCCCACTGCTTTAGAAATCAAATTGATGTTCTGAAGCAATCATCAAAAGTAGACTGATGGCATCCTTCTCCATTAGAAATCTAAAACAGCACTACAGCTCCAGGAAATTGGATCATTGAACGTTACTTTTAATAATTAATGTTGCAAACATAAGATATCTTTGGAAGAAACTAAAACAAGAGCAGAGGGAAAAGAAAAGGAAACAAAATAAAGAGAATAAATTTTTTATACTCTATACTCACACGAGGTTCTACGGCCATTAGTGTCTGCTCCAAATGTTGTACACGAGAAAGCAGTGCTGCCTCAACAACCTAAAAGTATGGAGACCAAAATTATTAAGCTATTGAAATGGAAAAAGTGTCATGATGAAACGATACGAAACAAATGTGGACACGCTTTAAAGTTGTAATGAAATTTCTGGTGTAAGAAGGTTGAAAACAAAGGTAATATATCCTCTAAATTGGATCCATAAAAGAGGATAAGAAATTGTCCATGTTTGCTTCTTCTTTTCTAAGTGAAAGTTGCAGCCAAATGGATGCAAGAAAACATATATGGAGAATAGAAAGCAAAGGTGTGTCGACTTAAAAAACAAAAGGCTGCACATTCTTCATGAAAATATTGATCATTTGGTACAGAAGAATGCAAATTTTGCCATCATACTTCTATATATTCTCTTTATCAGTTCTTGGAGTTGCTTTTAGCAATTAGAGTTCCATTCAGTACATGGCCAAATAACAATTCTCTATTGAACATAGCAGGGGATCTTGGATGAAAGTTTATTAGTAAAAAGCAAAAACATGAAACCTGCAGTTTGTCTCTCAATCATTCACCAGTACTGGATGTAAGAGTCCTTTGGATGATCGATATAGTACTACATCTATTTTTTGATTCACGTTTGACAAGGAATAATTCCTCAACTTCGATTTTATTTAACCATTTACTGCATATAAGTCTCATGTTTCAACATAAAATTTTCAAGTGAATGAAGCCAAACTTACCTCGAGCTCAAATGGCATGCATGGTCCCCCGGTCTCATTTCTAGGGTTTAACCGAGGAATTAGAGTATCTAGAAAAGCTTTCCCCCCTTTTCTACAAGAATAAAACATAGAAGCAACAAGCATAATCAGTTCATCTGAAAAAGCCAAGATGCAAAATGTATCATGTATGTGCATGAGTGTGAGAGCAGAAAAGGTAGAAAATTTGTCATGCTTTATAAAGAAATAGATTACCGATTATAGTCAAATATAAGGACACGTTCTTGCATTGCTATTGCACGTAAAGATCCCAGATTTAGCAAGATAGCATGCTCACGAACCTAAAAGTTAAATAGATTTAGTTAAACATAATAAGATCTAGTCATTGTAACATGAACCATAAAAATACATTCAATGGCATTTGCATACTAAATCAAAATAGTAGTTCTCTGAACCAAACTGACTTTTCTTAGTTATTGGGCCATCAGTTGACATCTAATTGCAGTCTTATAAATATGAATTAATTTTTGCCACAAAAGCTTTGGGAAATGGATAGCCAATAACAGGATCAAACATGCAGAAGTGCTCCAGTTCATTTATTAAGCTGATTAATAAGGCTGCAACTTAACCCAGCTTAGAGGTTAAAATTTCCCAGCATAGCTTCTTATCAACTTTACGTAAAAATGGTTCCTGTCAATTTGTCCTTTGTCCATTTTTTGGTATTTCTAGTCTTCTTTTATTTTTAACAGTCCCATTTGATCTTTTAGTTTCTCAATTAAATACTCCATACACTGTGAAATAGAAAAGGACGTTATTAAGTACCAATATACCGGACAATATCAGGTTGTGTAACAGCACAAAGCTCAGATATATTAAAGTTCTGAGCACATAGTTTGAAAATCCCGAGAAAAATTCAGACAGAAAAATGAAGATTAAATGCAATAACAACTGACCAGAAATCCCCAACTTTTACCATAAAAAACCAACAAAACAACTATACTTCAGGAACAAAAGATAGAACAAGGAGCTTATAGAAAGGCGACTCAAACAGATCCAGATTATTGAAAACAAAACACATACATCAGAGAGTAAAATTCACCAAGACCACTTATAGTATTAGTGTTTTCCAAAAAGGCACTAGTGAAATGGATTTAGCTTTAGAGGTCCTTGTAATTCTATAATTACTAAAATATTATATTCTCGACTATTTCTTCTGAATTATTTAAATGGGTGTGATTTAGTAACTAAAAGTGATTTTAAGAAATAGTTTAAGTGTTACCATAATGTTAACAAAAAAAGTTGAAATATAAAGGACCTTGAGAGTTAAAATCCAATCACAAGAGGGCTAGTTTTAAAAACTCCAATACACATTGGATACTAATGTATTGTACCCTTGAAGAACATAGTAGAACACCATAGGCATGGTACCAGCAAAGAAGGCATCGAGTTCGTTAGAAAAAAGGATGGATCAACACTCCGGACGTCTCGTGGGCGAAGACCTGATGAGAATGAAATAACATCTGATCTTAAAACTCGCGTCTCAGTAGGGTGATTAAGAATAAAAATTAATCCCGTATCAAATAACAGGGAAGTAACAACACAAAATATCTAACAACATGATAAATAGGAATCGGGAACAAAACGGAATCTAATTCTAAGAATCTGTACCCACCACTTGACTTCAACAGTTGGCGTCTGTTAATTTTCCTAGTAGAGATCATGCCACTGGACTTCACCTCCACAACCTTTAGATATAAAGAAATAAATAGATAAACATTATTCAATAAAATAAGCGAAAATAAATTACACTCAGCTCGCTTAGCAGCTACAAGTTTGTAAGCAAATGTGATTTAAAAAGAACCGTTTAACAGCTGCTTAACTCAATAACACAGAAGATGAAACAAAGATAAAACCAAAACAGACATTGTACTCGTCGTCACCATTTCCACTATAGAAGAAGAAGAAGATGATGACCTCATAAACAGGCTCGCGAATCCCGAGCGAGAGTGAATCGCCAAAGGGAGGAGGGGAAATCGGTTGAGGCTTAACCTCCTCTGAGGCTTCAGAACCGTCGATAACTTCATCGGAAGCGGCAATTAAAGTTTCGGGGCGATCCTCCTCTGTAGATTTGGCCACGCATCTTAGCTTAGACGAAGACTGTAGTTTAAGCGAAATCGGAGCAAGAGTAGCTTTGACCGTGGGAGAGTGGCAGGATAGGAAGTAATGAGATCGAGGAAAATGGAGAAGAGGAAGCGACAGAGCCATTTCTCTCACTCTCTGCTCCGCTCATGGACAAAGTGCCGCTGAGGAGAGAGGGAGATTCTGTTTGGATAGTTTATTTGTTATGGATATTACAGATTAAAATAATAGCCCTTTTTATAAGTAAATAAATAATTTTAATGGCGACAGTTATTATTTGTGGTTGATGATTTGATTGCGTACACTGTTTAGATATTTGTGGTTGATGATTCGGTTGCGTACACTGTTTAGAATATTTTATACGACCCTGCCACTTGGCATTAGTATGGTTATTTAATATTTGGGACACTTGGCTTATGCTTTGTGGCTGTATGTTAATTCCTTTATTTTAATGGGAAAATTATTTTAAAATTACGATATGTTTTTGGAGGACAGTGATCTAGGAAAAATATTTTAAAAAACATATTACTTTATGATCTAACATAAATTAAAATTATTTATTATGATTTTAAATAATATAAAATGTGATAATTATAAAAAGGGCAAAAATGGATCTCGTTTAAAAGATTAATTTTTAAAAAATATTATTTATTTTAATTTTCAAAATAAATATTTGTAGATTAAAATAT
>JANKYF010000225.1:5683028-5695129 GCA_029829435.1 Erythroxylum hondense | reverse complement strand
AGATCTTAAAAATATTCATTTATAGAGATTTTACTATATAATTGATTTTACTGTATATAAAATTTACATAAATAAATTGCTAAAACTTAACATAACATAATAAAAATAGGAGAATCGGACAGGGAATTCGTCGCCTACTCTAGTCAAGCAAATGCACGGCACACGCCTACATTGGCATTGGAAGCAAAGGACGGGGAAATTAATTTACTATTTTATTCCAAAGTTGCCTTTTCATACCCTGAGTCACAGTCTCCAAGACGACACAATCTATTTCCGGATCCAAGGGTTTTCGAAACGCACTCGTTTTGAGGGCATGATTGCAGGCCAGGTGTTCGACAAAGAGCGGGAGACAAACAAAACCTCAGTTTTAAGTTTCTAGTACTCTCTCTCTCATCATTACCGTTGCCAATTTGTCCCTTTGCTATTTATATTATGGTCACGAGCCGACCATCGCCCGTCCTTGATTTCTATGCTCTTCGAGTACAATTTCGGACAAAAAGTAACCCATACAAGCTTTTCACTTTCACTTCCGAGCTTTTATGTCCTGATCTGGGCTCTTTCCTTTTTTTTGGTTCAAATAATTTCCGGTATTTATTACTTTCACAGTGAAGAGTGGAGACTACCCTTTTGTGATAGTGTTTCAAGCTGCTTTCTTTCTCTCTTTTTTTGCGGTTTTGTTTTATCTTTTTGGGTTTCTTGGGTGTAGTATGGTCCCCAGTGTTTGTGGTTGGTGGATTTTTTGTTGGGGGTTTCACCGAGCATGCAAATTCGGCTTTTTTTCACGGGCACATGCCCTTATGCTTCCCTTCCACAATTGCTTATTACATTTGGGTGATGTTTTTCTTAGCTGTAGAAGAGGCCCACGGCTTTTACTTGTTCTCATTGTAACATTGGACCCGTCCACTTATGTTTTGCGCCTTTATTCTTACCATTTTAAAACCGTGATGCAGAAGTCATGAACTTTTGTGGGCATTTGTTGTTTATATTTCATTGATCTTTGAGGGAAAGGGTTCCCTTCTTTTTCCTAGCTTGATCATGGCCCCTGCAGGAAAAGTTAGCGGGTTTCGCAAAGAGGGCAATGACTGGTACGTTAGCCATTATCTCAAGAACCCATTTGCAGATTTAGCGTGCTGTAAACTGGTTTTCTTTTTAATGGTTGATGTGCATGTCTACGTGGTGAATTCAAGTCTAATTCTCCGCTGGTAGTTTGTTGGAGTGGAATTATTGGTTTTAGGCAGAGTCCGTACTTAGTATGAGTTGTCTAACTCAATAAAAGTAGTAGTTGACATTGGTTGTCATTAATTACTGAAATTTTCGTAATTCATAGTCTTAAGGGAATTATCTGTGACAGTTAGATATCTGGTGGGTCTGGCAGGTTCTGCAATGCAGGATTGCCAAGTGATATATCCGTTCTCGTGGATGGTGTGAACTTTCATCTTCATAAGGTAATCGAATTGTTGCTCGTGGAGGATTTGTGATCCAGAGCAAGTGTTTGTGATAGTATTCAGACTTCCCCTTGTACGAGCTTATGCATGCTTTTTACATTTAATTTGTCCCCATATATATGTCTTGTTCGATGATCACTTCGTCTATTTGCTTTGCATTTTTCTACTGTTAACTTGGGGATGTCTATGATAGTGGATGCCTTTAAATATCAGCTGACTTTTCGGTCTGCTACTTTGGGTTGCTATGCATCTCAACTGGTGACCAAAGTGATCGGTTAACATTGTCTGAAGAGTAATGATTCTAACACATAGGCTTGGGAGTATGGTGAATTTTGTTCCTTAGGCTGGTTTTCAGAAAGTCCAAGGATTCATCCTCATATAGATGATGTAATCTTGGTTATAGATTCCTATTTTCTGAAGTGGGAATCTATTCTATTTAGTTATCAACATGTTGCAGATTTTTGTTAGGAAGTTTCTACAACATGGATTTCCTAAAACATGAAGTTGTAGGACTAGACCAACTTTTATGACGGCACTAGACATGAATCAGTTATTCATACACAAATACACACAAGAATTGCCGTTGGAAAGGAGAATTGTTAAAATGTGATACAGATATTACATTTAATTGAAGGCACCAAAACATATGAGACTTGAGGAAATCTATTTAACTTTGGCATCACCTTTTTCCTATTTTAAGGGTCTTGTTGCAACAATCAATCTTGTACGAAAACCCGTTAAGTTCTTCACATTAAAGATTGTAAATGACTATCAGTGCTGTAGGTTTTTGCATCCTGGATCCCTGATTCAAGTTGCTAAAGGGTTTCATAATGATGGTCAAAATTGAAATACATTCAAAGTCATGGGCCTTATGGTGAAAATTTCAAGTTAACATCTTGAAAATACCTAAATTGTAGGTCAACTGTGAAGGAATGAATTAATAAGAGAATGTGGTTCAGATTTACAATGTAAATCAGAGTATGTTTTGGTGAATGTATGTCTAGTTTCCGGACTCCTGTATCCATTTATTTCTTGTTTTCCAATATTCTTTCCCGTAACTTATCTTAAAGATTCTTAATTTTTATAGAGAAATTCCAGGGAGAACTTTCATTGACATCTAATTAGACAAGGAAAGCTCAGGTCATAAAAGACTTTTCGATTGTAAACGGCAAGTTATCTGCTGCATAATTTATATTTGGTTGCTGTATACATATAATACATATATTCTGTCAGGCTACTAATTTAATGATATTCAATAAGAAGGTAAATGTAAGTTTTTTCAAAGTGATTGGTCTATGGTTGATAATTGTTGATCTAGACAGTAAATAGCTTGTAACTCATGTTTGATATGTAATTATCGGAAAGTGAACTCGAATTCCATGAAAAATTTCCCCCCTTTGTTTCCTGAAATGAAGAACAAGTGCTGATAACAAAAGATTTTGTTTGTCTCAAACAATGATAATTGTGGTGATTTTAGAGAAGCTATTTGTTTGTCTCAAACAATGATAATTGTGGTGATTTTAGAGAAGCGATGTTTGTGTAACTTGTTTTGTTCTTCTATTTTGATTATTAGTCTTAAAGAAATATAATCTGCATTTAGTTTATTGAATTTCCATTTTTTCATCTACACTTGATGTAATAAAGTTGGTAAGGCCTTCAGCACCTGTTTATTGTTTGTATTTATTTCTAAGATCACAGAACTTCTTATTTATTAAGTTGCAGAAATTCTTATTGAAATGGATACATGTCTTCCCATCCATTTGCCTTGTTTGGATGTTGATAAAATCTTATGATCATTCAGTTCCCGTTGGTGTCAAAATGTGGGAAGATAGCACACATATGTGATGGAACCCTTGAAAAAAGTTTGATGACAAGACTCAACGAATTCCCTGGTGGCCCTGACACCTTCTTACTTGCAGTAAAGTTTTGCTATGGGATGCGGGTGGAATTGACTCCAAGAAATATAGTTGTATTGTATTGTGCAGCAGACTACCTTGAAATGACAGATCAGTATGGAGAAGATAATCTACTTCCAAAATCGGAGAACTTTTTCCATAAGAATGTAATGCGTAACTGGAAACACTGTATATTGGCTCTTCAAAGTTCTGACTTGGTTATTCAAAGGGCTGACAGGCTCCAAATAACAAATAAATGTTTGAATTCTCTATCTATGATGGCCTGTACAGATCCTAGCTTGTTTGGGTGGCCCATGATGATGTATGGAAGTTTACAGAGTCCAGGAGGTAGCATCCTCTGGAATGGAATAAACACAGGGGCAAGGATCCGAAGCACAGAATCTGACTGGTGGTTTGAAGACATCTCATACCTCAGTGTGGTTTTGTTTGAGAGACTAATCAACACTATGAAAACAAAAGGCATAAGACCAGAGAGTCTTGCTGGTGCAATTATGTATTATGCAAGGAAATACCTACCCGGTCTAGGCCGTTGGCAGAGTGCACAAGGTGGGAAAAAAAGAACAGTTGCCAGTTTTAGCTTGACACCTGCTGTAGTCGATCAAAGGTTTTTGATAGAAACAATTGAAAAACTTCTTCCAGAAAAGAAGGGGAAGTCCTTTTGCCGATTTTTGCTAGGGCTTCTTCGAATTGCATTGATATTGGGTGTCAATAAAACATGTAGGGACTCTCTAGAGAGAAAAATAGGGATGCAACTTGAATTGGCAACCCTAGACAGTCTTCTCATTCCTAGTTATTCTGACTCTGACACTTTGTATGATATCGACTGTGTGCAAAGGATCATTCATCACTTTATGTCTTCAGAGTCAAGAATAACATCTTTTTCTCCATCATTCTTGGATCTGGAAACTTCACCATCTTCTGAGCCCCTAAGAAAAGTTGCAAAGTTGATTGATAACTATATTGCAGAGGTTGCTTCTGATGTTAATTTGAAACCCAAGAAGATGCGCAGTCTTGTAGAGGCCCTTCCAGATTCGTCAAGGTCCTTGCATGACGGTTTATATAGAGCTCTTGATATATTCTTGAAGGTTTGATTTCCTTATTAGATGGGTCAAATTCTCATATGAATTAACTATATGAATTACGGACAGCTTATATATAAGAATTATGATCTGATAACTCAATGTTTTAAGATTTTAGGTGAAAAAATAGGTCTCCTTATATACGAACCATTCATTCTGTAAAATGGAGAGTTATGTAAAATTTAACATATTTCATGTTCTTAAACAAAAGCATCTCCTTGATCTTAAAAATTTTCTAATTATTCTTGGAACTGTGCAGTCGCACACATGGCTGTCAGATAAAGAGAGGGAAGAACTTTGCAACATCGTTGACTACCAGAAGCTCTCCATTGATGCTTGTGCACATGCTTCTCAGAATGAAAGGCTACCAATTCGAGTCATTCTTCAAGTTCTGTTCTTTGAACAGATGCAGTTGAGAACTGCACTTGCCAGCTGCCTACATGTTTTGGACACCGAAAATGTTCCTGGAGGACCAGTTTCCGACCAAACTGACATGGCTGGTCAGATTGTAAGGAGAGATGGATGGGTTGCAGTTGTGCGTGAGAATCAGGTTTTAAGGGTAGACATGGAAAATATGAGGTCAAGAGTTGGAGAACTAGAAGAAGAATTTGGTAGAATTAAACAGGAAATGAAGAGGGTTACTAAATCGAATAGTTCACTAAGTTCCCCACGATTAGTGCGCAGGAAAATTGGATGCAAGCTTCTTCCAGGTTCCACTGATGCCCAACCAGACATTGTTAACTGCACTGGACATACTCCCAGGGCATCAGTTGAACAAGCACGCACTTCTCAGCAATCCAGACACCGGAAAAGTTTTTCTTTTCGTGGATAGCTAATATTTGAAAACCAATCTTCAGAGAAATTTTTTCAGACAAATAGAAACCAATCACAGAGTCTTGGCACCTTCATAAAAGGCAGCTGAATTTCAACCTTTTGTTGTGAAGTGGATTCAAGTTATATGGAAACAGCATTGCAGCTTCTTCCAGAATACATTGGAGTACTTTTCAATTTTAACTTTCTTTCAGCAATTTATTATAGAAGGAAGAAAAGGGTGTTGTATTTTGTTGTATATGTTGTGGTTTTGGCAAAGGTCATGGAAAGTCCTTTGACAACAAGTTGGAAGGCAGGATGCTCCATCCGGAATCTGGGACTGGGATTGCACGCAAAGCACGCCAGATTTAGAATGGAGCTACCGGTACCACTGAAATGGAAAAATGTGCAAACTAACTGTAGTTGATCTTGTTTGATGTCTATTTTCTTTCTTTCCACTTCCCTTGGAGTGTGTATATCTGTACAGGCACAGGCTTGTAGCCACACAATTTATAACGCTTTATGACTATGGGCAAAATATAGAAAATTTCAGGCTGTATTTTCTTAAATTTCAGCTTTTTATCTGATTTCAGTTGTAGTTTGCACATGAACATACTCGGGTAGCATTGAGATTGAGAATGAGGAGGGCGTAAAATGTTGACTAGTTTTTCCAAAAAAAGTAAATAAGCTTTCGAGTCGTCGCTTTGGCCGAGTGGTTAAGGCGTGTGCCTGCTAAGTACATGGGGTTTCCCCGCGAGAGTTCGAATCTCTCAGGCGACGTTCATTTTGACAAAATAAAATAATTTTAGAAAGCAGAAAGGGGGCGCACCCCCACTGTCCTTAAAAAAGGTGAATCTCTTGAAAAGTATATAAACAAAAGGGACTGAATGTGAAATGAAACAAAATATTAGGGGTCAAAATACAAAATTCCGAAGTAATCTATCGGCGGCTTTTCCAAAATGTCTGTTCTGTCTCTCTGAAACAAAATGTTTTTTCAGTTTCTTCTCATTTTTTTCCACATCTGACGATATCTCTTAATGTCGTGGTCGAATTACAGTCTCAGATCTTCAAACTCGGCGATCGCTGTAGATTATTTTCAAGTGATCGGATCTCTTTCTGTCTCTGTGTGTTTTTGAGTTAATAACAATAACAGTAAGTTGCTGTTGGTGGTGGGGCTATAGAAAGTGTGTGAGAGAGAGTGTTGGTGGATCTGATAGGGAAATGGCGCTTTCTGGGATGAGAGGTCTGTCGGTATTTATAAGTGACATTCGTAATTGCCAGAACAAAGAGCAAGAGAGGCTTCGCGTCGATAAAGAGCTCGGTAACGTCCGTACTCGCTTCAAGAACGAAAAGGTTTGTATCTTCAAAAAATTTTATTGATTGTTTAGGTCTTTTTTTTTGGTTGGGTTTCGGATCATTGCGCACTTATTAATGGAACGTCCTTAAAAGCAGCTGTAATTGTTTGGCTCTGAAGAATTCTTTTATTGGAATTGAATTGAATGAACAGTCAGTAAGTCAACTGAGCTAGCACAAGTAGATGCCATGAGGCTTTTTATTTTTTTATGCGATAATGTTATTGGGTTTTGAACAATGAAGGCACGTATAATGGATGAGGAGTTGAGTTGAGTTAGAAACGCAATCGGTTTTCTTTAGTTTTTGATCGTGGAACAGCTGTGCGAAAAGGAAATATGCCATTTAGACCATCTACGTTTAGACAACTGAATGTACAGATATTTTGCTGAAGCTTTCAAAAGCTGAAGCTCATTTATGTCTTTTCTGGGGGCTAACGAATACTTTATCTTACGAGCTATTTCGTGAGTGGATTATAAGGGATAAAGGTGTACGGTCCTCAGTATTATCTTGGTTTTCTCTGACTTTGATGGGGACTCAGTATTTGGCCTTTGCCTTTGGGTTATTAGCAGTGCTTAGACTTCCAGAGTAATTCCTTTATGGCGATGATTTGATACAATGATTATAGTGTGATCTGGATGGCATTAAAGCCTTTTGGTATTGTTCATGTGATTACAAGAACTAATGGGTTTAGTTGTCATACTTGTGTACATACTCCTCTTTTTAATCAATGAGCACTGGGAATAGGCCCATAAGGCATATCTGTTTGAGTACATTAATGAATGACATCAAACATGGCCAAATATTGAGGATACTTACATATGTTTGAGCAGATGTTGCTCTCTGTATCAATTGTAAACTTCCACAGCTGAGAACAAAATGGCATTTTATTTTGCAACAAGAGGCTTTTAAGAAATATTGTTGCGTGGTTTCAACATAGAAAGTACTCCCTTTTCCAATCATCTCTTGACTGATTATATCGGGTTTCTATTCTGTTCTGAACTGGTTATAGATCTTTGGCTTAGGGATGCTTTTGCAATTCAAGCAATCCTCAATGCTAGTTTCTTATTCATAATATTTTAAAAGTATAGATTGAAGAAAAGCTAAATGGTCAATGCCAAACTCTGATTATGGTTATGCAATTTAAATATTGTTTGTGGCACTTAAATTAATCTATAACTTGTGATAAGGAACTTATTGTATGATTTGTTGAAGGTTGTGCTTTGCCCTGGAATTGGCTTGTTGTGCCTTATTTGATCTTTAAGATGCTGGTTAGTTTTTCCACTTTATTGGTTTTATCCAAGCACCAGAAAGCATTTGGGTTATACAAAGCTATGAATATGTTGAATTAATTCAATAAGATTATGAGGTTGCAGATATATTTTAAAATTTTTAATTAGTGATGTCCTTGTGCTAGCGATGTTTAGAGATGGACAAATCATATGGTTATAGTACCTAGGAATTCTGTGGAAATATTGTGAGGCTATATTTTGATTGATGCATTTTTATTTCATTATTGGAGATTAATTTGATGATAACATTGTGCAATGTGTTGTCCCTTTTTGTTTTTTTATGTACCCAATGACTGTGCGGTCTGTAGGAAGTTAATTTTGCTTGCATCTGATGATGAGCAATATTATTCACTTAACATGGCTGTACAACCCATTGTTATTCGAAACGCAGAATAATTGAGAAGTACTAGAGATAATATTTTGATAAGGTAATGCTCATTCCTGTAATTGAGGAATAAAATAATTTACTATTTTACTCATCTTTTTTTTTTTTTTGTAATCTATTTGTTAGTTCAGTTTTGGATTACAAATATTGATGTTGTTATCAATAGATGGAACCTTTTGCCACTTTGAAGCCTGATGTAAGAGTGATTAAATCATTGTAACTAGTCACTCTGATAGATTGAGATAGTGTGTATTCCTAGGTCCAAGGTGTTTTGTTTGTTCTTTTGAGTTGATTGCTGTTAACATATACACTTTTACCTTTTGAATTCATTATTTTTTTGGTCATAAGTTTAGTGGTCAAAGTGTGGATGGTGCAGTATCCTTCTCACATTTATATTTGCTCTTTAGAGTTAAAAATTCGATGTTTTGATGGAGTTAATATGACGAGTATCTTGTGGAATTGTACTATACTAATGAAATGCCTTTGCAGAGAGACAAATGAATAAGTACATCTTTGGAACCAGTTGTGTCTGTTGTATATTGACTGTTTCATGTATAATATTGTTTGTATAAATGCTTTTGATGCTGCTACCACACTGCTGGTTTTGTATAGTTTGTATGTTTTGGATTGTGTGTTTTTGTCCAGTGGGTGTTTTGGAGACCATGATTTCCCCTATACTCACTAGAGTCTTAATGAACTTCCACTTACTCTACAAAGAATGTTGTGTCTGGTCAATTCCCTTTTCATGTTGAAAATGTGAAATTGGTTTTTAAAGGGTTCCAAGTGTAAGCACACATAAGGAACTTTTTACTCTCTCTTTTTACCCGATGCAGTTGACATTGTTCTGCTGGACTAATTAGGTTAATAATTTCTGAATTCTCTTTGTCTGTCATTACAGGTTATATTTTGTATTGCATTTACCTCCACAACTTTATTGATCCACTTTTTTTTGTATAGTTTTCTATTGACATTGCAGTGTGTCCACTCTTATATCACATACATTCTTGCTTGTGTTGTGTGGATTCAGCCAACTTAAATATAACATCTGAAGAGATTTTTTTAACTCGATAAAGCAATTACTGATTGCAACGTTTATGGTTAATCAGGGTTTGACTCCTTATGAAAAGAAGAAATATGTTTGGAAGATGCTATATATTTATATGCTGGGTTATGATGTGGATTTCGGTCACATGGAAGCTGTTTCTTTAATATCGGCACCAAAGTACCCAGAAAAACAGGTATTTTTCTTCCTCGTGTTTTCTGAAATCATCTGGACTTCTAGGGCTTCCTGGAATGCACTATTGCTATTGCAACTAGTGGTTGTATTGTCTTGATCACATGATATAAACCTATTCACCACATATTTTCTGTTTTTTTTTGTGTGAAAACTATTCACGTGTACGAATGATTGGTGATAAGGCAACTTTTGATTGGTAGATGATGATTTGGGCCTTAAAGATCTTTTCCGATGGTATGGTTGAACTATCATGTTGTTATAGGGGTTTGATTTTCATGCTTGGAGAGATTATAATGCTTAAATGTTCAACGTAATTCCCTCTTATTTAATACTTGAATTGGAAAATTGTTCAAACTGTTCTGCTTATATTGCTGCTACTTCCTGCAGGTTGGCTACATAGCGACATCATGTTTGCTCAATGAGAACCATGACTTTTTGAGGTTGGCAATAAATACAGTACGGAATGATATCATTGGTCGAAATGAAACCTTTCAATGCTTGGCATTGACAATGGTATGGCAGTAGGAATCTCTTTTACTTTGTGGGATATGTCTTTATTTTTGTTATTAAGTTATTATGTATGAATTGCTTAACAAGAGTTCTACCTTTAGTTTTTACTGTCACTTGGCAGTTTAGAATACCACTTGTCTGATCTGAGATGCAGCTGAAATGTACTAAGCATGGTTTGAGGAGTAACATTCTTATCCATAAAGTAAAATTTCCCTATGTATTGGTTGGTAGTCTGATGTTTCCCAACATGAGCATTGCCTATTTGTTTCATGCAGTTGTAGTGGCTAGATGGTTAGAAACATTATGGTATAACAATTGTAATCAATTAATTTTTAAATAGTATATTTTAGGTTGATACATGCGTACTAGTACATCTTAGATTACAATAACTAGCCATCTGTTGTTAGTTTTTCCCAAAGCAAAAGGCTTCCCATGCACTGTTGGTTAGAAGACGGGGTGCTCTGGCATTGGTAAAAGACGATCTGGAGAATATTGATCAAGTCTCTGTTATGTTCAATAATAATGCCAGTTTTTGCATTTTCTAAAGCTACTCAGGTTACTTTCAGAGTGTAAAAGCTTTTTGTTTAACATTTTGAAGCCATGATATTAGGCAACATTCATGTTATCAAGTCTGATCACTAAAAAAGTTGGGAAAAGCTTTGGAATTTTCTGGTTGATGTCAGTCCCTTTCTGTTTGTTTCACAATGTGTCATCTTAAGATTTTCATTAGAACTTTGCATGACATGATTCCAAATTCAAAAGAATGCAGTATGACAATGATCATGAATACGAAACATAAGACTTCAGCCATATGCACTGAAATTTCATTTGGTAATTTGTAGGTTGGAAACATTGGTGGGAGAGAATTTGCTGAATCATTAGCGCCAGATGTCCAAAGGCTAGTGGTAAGTTATGAATTATTAGCTTAACATGCAACCAGCTAATATATTATTTGACGCAATTTACTCTTTTTCTTGACTCAGATTTCTAGTAGCTGTAGACCCCTTGTGAGAAAGAAGGCCGCTTTATGCCTACTGCGCTTGTTTAGGAAAAACCCTGATGTTGTAAATGTAGATGGCTGGTACGTTTAATTGCTTCGTGGTGGCTTTTATATTCCAAACAACTACCTGCATAAATCCAAAATCCACTTTGCCTTGTGTTATAGGGTGGATCGGATGGCACAACTTTTGGATGAACGCGATCTTGGGATCTTGACATCCTCTATGAGCCTTCTTGTTGCTTTGGTGTCGAATAACCATGAAGCTTACTGGAGTTGTCTTCCAAAGTGTGTAAAGATATTAGAGCGACTGGCTAGGAACCAGGATATTCCACAAGAATACACTTATTATGGCATTCCCTCTCCTTGGCTTCAGGCATGTATCTTTTTGTTCATTATCAATTCTTAAAGGTTATTAGTATAGAAATGTATTACTGTATTTAATCTGGTTTTATTATTCTAGTAGTAACTCTTGTTTTATTAATTATTCTTGGATGTTGTACTGAGCAAGTTATTGTTGTATATATCGTTAATTTAAGTGATGCCATTTGGGTACACAGGTTAAAACAATGAGGGCTCTTCAGTATTTCCCAACTATTGAAGATCCTAACACGAGAAGAGCATTATTTGAGGTCATACTCTACTTGATGAACATATTTTTATAACAATTGGTTTTTCTGACTTTAATTACAACCAACTTCAAGTTTTCAGGTCTTGCAGCGGATATTAATGGGAACTGATGTCGTGAAAAATGTAAATAAGAACAATGCGTCTCATGCTGTTCTATTTGAGGCCCTGTCTCTGGTAAGTTTTCTTTAGCTGTAAATGTCTGGGTGTGAGAACTATATTTGTACTTCAACTTGCATACTTTTCTATATGCTCTACTTATGTTCTTAATTCTTTCCTTTTCTCCCTTTTGACTGTTGCAATATAAGATTTTTGAAATTCAAAATTTTCAAAATATACATACATACATATATATATATATATATATATGTAAATGAGACAAGCTTTTATCTCAATGTGCTCAATCTGCACTCCCAACGATAATGGAGATGATTGCATCCCGTACCTGTTGTA
>JANKYF010000225.1:5522988-5533274 GCA_029829435.1 Erythroxylum hondense | reverse complement strand
CTTCATATTAAGCTCGTTGGTGCTGTATTTGAGGCAAAACTCTTGGTGTGATTCGACCGAATCCATTCTCAAGCTTTTTTTAGTTGCATTTTAGTGATCTCTTAAGTTCTTCATTTGGTCCTTGTTAATTCAAGAGGATCTCGAAATTTTTTTAATCGAATTCATTCATTATTGAGAAGTTGTATTGAAAAGATTTTTAGTGTTCTTAAGGATCAAATAAATAATAAGATATAAACAGTTAATGCTCATATCCTTATAAATTTTTTAAGTCATACCCTCATAAGTAATTTTACACATAAACAACTAATAATAAATATATAATTTTATCAAGCATCTTTAAACAAATTGCTAATATTATCCGTTGATCAAATCAACTATATTAATATGTTGTTAGCTAACCGTTGATAGAATCAGCAATTCTCTAATTGCCAAATAGGGCCAAAGTGTTATTTAATACAAAATTTTAAAAATAATATGTATTTATTAATACACACATTAAAGGATTAAAAAAATTGAATTGCAATTGTAATAAGGATTTGATTTAAGAAAGAGGAACAAAATGCTCTAAACACTTGCAATTAGGGATGACAACTGAGCCTGACCTAGCCTGAGGTCAACAAGTTAGGTCCATGTTGATCAAGCCCTAGGTCGGGCTCAGTCCGAATTCGGCCCAGCCTAAGGCTCGATAATTATTGTAAAAGATGATATCATTTTCTATTTTTAATTAAAAATAAAAAATTGATTGAAATGGACCTAGTCAGGGTTGGGCTCGAGTTGGATTGTCTCATAACTTGATCAGGCTTGGGCTGACCAGGCTCCGGCCCAACCCTATTCGCAGTAGATGTTCAAATATGCCCCCATTTTATCAACTTTGAGACTTTTATATTGGACAGTTTTTACATTTAAGTCAATGGGTTGAAGTTCGGGAGGAAAATGGATCTTGATTAGTATAGATCGGACTCATATCGAGCCTGTGATGGGTAAGCTCAATATGGAGGCTATAAATAAAGATTAAGGTCTTCTGCAGTTGCTTATTTTATTGGTGAGCATAAGGATTCTCTAACCCGTTAAGAGAGTTTACGTTTTGAGAAAAATGTATAAAGGCTTTATTGCGTCCCAGTGAGTAGTTCCCATGAAGGCGATTATGGATTCGGGCTCGTTTCGGCTTCGAAAAGCTCGTTTCAAGTTATGGAACCGAAATAAGGCATTTTCGCATTTTTTCGCTTATTGCACTTTCACGTTCAATCTAGGATACATAACTAAGGTCACGCTACGTATTACATATTAGAGTGGTAACGTATTGGGTGGTTAAAAACGAAGATATTTCAATTTTTTCACCATAAGGTTTTCAGAGAGTTAACTTTCGTTTTTCGATTTTTTCTAGCTTATTATTGCATGAAATTGGTATAAATGTATTTATCCTTGATAAACGAGGTGAAAACGAGCCTAGGAGCATGAAAATCTAACCCAAAACTCGTCAGAAATTGCCATTTTCTCGTAGTGGTGCGTCTCATCATCGAACGCTTGTACACAACTGGTGAATAGTAGCGGGGGATGGGAAACTCGTCTAGCACATGTGTTACACGCTTTAGACGCTGACCGGAAGTGTATTTGACATGTGTGCCAATGTCGGTGGGAGTGTCTACGCGTCACAGCGCTTGCGCGACAAGCGCCCTTCACTAACACATACGTGCTGATGTCATCCGCTAACGTCAGCAATTGACGTGTGTCTACTAACGTCAGCGCTACAGTGGTTGACGTCAACCGTACTGAAAATAAAAAATCAATTTTTTTAAGATTTCCTGTAAAGGTATCTCGGGGTGTTTTGGGTCAATTTCTAGGTCTGGGAAACTTAAAAAATGAGTTTTTCCATTTTCTGGATTTATAGGTCTGGGAAATTTATTAATTAGTAATAAATTAAAGTTTAACTACAGAAAAAGGAATTAAGCCGCTCTGAAGCTGATTTCGAGTAAATTTTCATGCTTCGGACATCACATTTAGGAGATACTTCAAATTTTGGTTTCTCGGGTCTTATGTTTAATATTTGAGATTGCATGATAGTCACTCAGAAAAGGAATTAAAACATTTTAAAGTCATTTTTAGTGAATTTTCGCGCAACAAACTTTCCATAAGAGAGATAAATGAGGTTTTTGTGTCTCGGGTGGTAGGTTTAGTGTTTGGTGACGCAGGATAGGCACTCTAATGAGATTTTTTCGCTATGAAAGTCTCAAATAAGGTTTTCAAAGAATGTCTTCAACAAGAGTGTGTGAAAATGAGACTGTGTATTTGAGTTTTGCATTTATTGATGTTACATTATCACATACCATATGCCCGTAAATAATGTGAGGATAATGTGAGGATAATATGAAGATGCATCCCTTGTATTTTTGGACATTTTGGGTGCTGATGAGATTGTAGTCATCACAATGGCCTTTCGAGTCAATATTTTGAATTGTTTTGCTTACATGTTTGGGGATGTCTCTAGTTTCATGCTTGGTTATTCTACACACAGATGTTGGCCTTACATAAGATTTTGGGATGTGCAATAAAGACATTAGATGGAAGAAAGTCGTTACTTGAATTATCTATTCGCCCATAGGTGATAGTATCATAAGAGTTGATGGTTTGTACTCTGATCGATTTTAAGTGAAGGTCTAGTGGCATATATTACGAATTCAGCCCATAGATGTTTCATACTATATGTAGTCGAATGCTCGATACAGATACTATTTAATGACTTTAAGAATCATTGTTATTTTGCATTTGTGCTGATCTTTGCATTGTTATTCTACAGTTAGCTTTTATGTCAACAAGATTAGTGTCATCATTGAAACTCTGATCAGTTTCAATACAAAGAAGTGGACAGAGGATGTATTGAATGTTATAGAGATGACTGAAATTGATATGGCCATATGTACAAATAGGACATCTGCTTATGCAGCATGTGATCGGTCTAACAGATAGAGATGTCAATGGGTTGGGATAGGTCTGACTAGCTCGGCCCACCAACAGATCATGTTTGATGACTATTAAAAGATCCATTCCTGACCATCTGCTTGGTGGACTTCCGGACACAAACATAGCGAAGGAACTTTTTAATAATGTCTCTCAAAAGTACACAATCTCACCTAATATTGAGATAAGTGCCTTGATAAAACAATTATTCTCCATGAGGTATATGAGAGAAGGGGGAGTGATGGAGTACATATCAAGAATGATCCATCTTTACAGTAAACTAAAGATGCTAAATATTCATCTTCTTAATATCTTCATGATTCAACAAACTCTAAACACACTCCTTCCAGATTTTAGTAATCTGGTGATGACATATTATTCGTTAGATAAGGAATGGGACTTCAATACTTTAATTGCCCATTGTGTTGCTGAAGAGGAGAAACTCAAGTTTGCTACTCCTACAGCCCTCGAAGCAATTAAAGGGAAGGTAAATGTGAAGTCTGCTAAGATCAAAGGTAGAAAGTCAAATCTCCACATGCTGATGCTGGTCAATCCAATGTTGGTAAAGTTCCTACGGATATAAAGAAGCTAGTAGTATAAGACTTGGAAGGAAAGACTGAGACCATCAGGTAACTCCTTGTCCTATCAATTTATAAATCTAATTTTGTGATAGTCGCATTAAGTTCTTGATGACTAGATAGCGAAGCATCTGATCAAGATGCTTCTACAATTCAAGGGGTCATATACAGGATAGAGCCAAATAAAGGAAAAGAGAAATTGATGGTTGACAACAATGAAGAAGCAGATGTAATATCTATAGGGGATGTATGCAATGAACCTTGCTGCAAAGTTCATTTTGGTTTTACGCAACATACATTCTATTTGATCTTTGCTTCAATTTTGGACAAAGAAAGTTAACAATTTGTATGTAATGCTTTTGTTGTACAGTTGTTATTTAATGCAAAATATAATAGTACAACTTTCTTGTCATATAGTTTATATAGAATATGTCTTACCTTGAATTATATATATGCTTCTTTTATCTTGCCAAACAAGTCAAGAAAGGCAACCCTGATAAAGGATGAGTCATACATGCTGTGACATAAAGTTTAAGCCTCATTTCCAGAGCTAGGGCTGAGAGATAGAATAAGGAAAGCATTCTCTCAATTCTAGATTACGTGATCTAGAAACATATGTTAACTGTTACAGAGGTAAGTTGACTAAAATGAGGAAAAGGGCTCAACTCATGTTTCTGGGTTTTTAGGTCTGATATATACGAATATCAGAAGACTTTATACAGTTGCATTGTGTAATTCTAAATGTATTCTGACATTTGTTGATGATTATCCCCATTAATGTTTATGTGTTCTTACTTAAAGACTGAAGGTTGAGAATCGATTGGGAAAATTCATCAAGATAGTCGGATCTGATTGTGGAGGAGAATATCATGACAAACACGGTATTTTAGCACTTGAAAAGGTCTGCTTGCCAGATACATGGAATTAGTTGGAACAACGACTTATTTCACTATGTCAAGTAGTCCTGAGCAAAATGGCATGTTATCGAAAGATGTAATCTCACCCTAAAGGACATAAAGAAGTCAATGCAGAACATGACTAATCTATCTGATTATCTAGAAGTGTGGAAACCCAGCTTTACACATATTCGTGTATGGGCTGCCCTACTGAGCTAGTATAATCCTTATAAAGACAAATTACATTATCGTTATGCTTATTACTATTTAGTAGAATATCTCGACAACTTTAAAGACTATATATTCTATTATAGAAAAAGAGGGACCAGAATAATGGAATCATAAACAACTAAGTTTCTGGAATACGATGTCTATGATGATGGTGAGCTCTTTGACCTTTTAGCTAATAGGAGGAAGGATACTATAGTTATTATGTACTCACTACTCATACAGTCAGACTAGGTCTTAGTACCACATCTATACAGAAACAAGATCTCATACCTGTATACATAGAGCTTCCTGGGAGTACAAGATCTAATGCAGTTGTAGAGATCAACTAGAGTGAGATGACCTGCTATCCCATATGATTTCATAATCCATTTGGTTAACAGGACTATGATATTAGGCACATTGCAGATCCAGTTACTTATATAGAAGTTGTTTTTGTTGTAGTGGGATGCAATGAAGAACGAGATGCAATCCATAAAGCATAATAAGGGTTGGGAGCTAGTTGATTTGGCAATTTGCAGCAGAATTGCAAACCTGTCAGTTATAAATGAGTTTTAAGACCTAAAGGATTTCGGGATAAAGTTCAGCAGTTTATGAGCTCGCTTAGTTGCTGATGCTTCATTAAGGGAGAAAGGCTGACTTTAATGTTACCTTTTCTCCCGTATCCTCATAGGATACATTTTGAGTGATTATGGCAATTGTAACTCATGATGATATAGAGTTGCATCAAATGGATGTCAAAACCACTTTCCTGAATAAAGACCTTATGAAGAGGTCTATATGGAACGACTTGAAAGATTTCAAGATCCAGATGGAACTGACATGGTTTTTATGTTAAGAAAATCAATATATGATTTACATCAAACCTCCCGAAAGACAGAAAGTCATGCCTTACATTTGATGATGTTGTGACCTCTTTCAGTTTCATGGAAAGTAAAGTTGAAAGATGCTTGTATCACAAGGTCAAAGGGAGCAAAGTTATCTTCTTATTATTGTACGTGGATGATATATTGTTGACATTGAATAACTTGACCATATTGTACGAGGTTAAGCAACTTTTGGCCAAGTATTTCAATTTGAAGGACCTTGATAAAGCATCTTTTTCCTAGGTATGCTGATTCACTAAGATAATCTCAACACTTATTAGGCCTCTCACAAAGCGCATACATTGAACAAGTGTTATGAAGGTTTAATATAGTTGACATTAAACCTACTGTAGCACCAATCTCTCATAGTGGAAGATGATCTTTGATATAGTGTCAAAAAAATAGTAAAGAGAGAGGTTATGAGGAATGTTCCATGTTCTAGTGTGATTAGTAACCTGATGTATGCTCAGGTAAGTACTAGGTGGGACATTACATTTACTATTAAACTGTTTGGTTAATATCTGGCTAACCTAGGTGTAGACCATTGAAATGCAGTCAAGCGAGTGTTGAGATACTTAAAGGAAACTAAGGATCATATGTTGACATATAGTAAAGTCAATAGTCTAAACCTTATAGGGAATTCAGATTCAAATTTTAGCTATGTTTCTGGATAATCAAGAGTCCCCTTAAGGTTACGTTTTTATGTTTGCAGATGGTACAATATCGTAGAAGAATGTCATGCTGACATGTGTGAAGTCCTCGACTATGCATGCAGAGTGTATGCTATGGGGCTGCTTCACAGGCGGTTTGGCTCAGAAACTTAATTTCTGAGTTGTTTGTAGTTGATTCAGTAGCTAGACCCATTTTGTTATACTGTGATCATCTTATTGCTATGTTGTTTAGTAACAAAAAAATATCACAGTGTCTTAGCATTTGAAGGTCAAATATTTGACCATAAAGAAGATGATATGAAAAAGTGACATTAAGTTTTGGAGCATTTAAGTACTGAGGAAATGTAAGTTCATCCTTTAACTAAATGACTTTGCCCACTTATGTTTGAGAGACAAGTATACAATATTGGTGTTTTGAAATCCTTAGAAACTGTTAGTTAAGGGATCATTATGTTTGTTCTATGTACATTTGTCCATTTATAGATTTGATGTATTATAATAGTATAGTGGTTCATCAATAAAAATGATCATCATTTATTCTCAATAATACGTGTTATTGTACATTGTCATAATATGTATAAAAGTCTTAAGATCTATGTCAATTTTAAGCATTTTAAAGGTCATTGGGCATATATATAGATTGACCTTGGGCCTGTATCATTGGAACACAAACAATTTAGTACAGATATTCATAACTTTTGACATGACATAGGGGGATATAAAGATTTAATCTCATAGAGGTTTTCTAATGCAATTTCACATTTAGTTAGAGAACATAAAAGTTTTCTCTAATGCAATTTAGCATTTGGTGAGAGGAACAAATTTTCTCTAATGTTGTTTAGCATTTAGTGAGATAAAACATAATTTCTCTAATGCTATTTAACATAAAGTTTGGAGAAATCGAGTCTTACAAACAAAGATGATATAGTTTAGATTATACAGGTATCATCTTAGTTTACCGCATTCCATTTTCCTATTCATGTTAGTGAGATATTAGATATGTGTAAGTGTATTGGACTGCAATTAAGTATTGTCCAGGGAGAATGTGACTTAATTGGCTTTTTAAATTGTTTTAAACTTGAATCAATATTGCAATTAAGTATTGTCCAGGGGGATTGTTGGACATTTTTTACTTTTCCCATAAAGTTGGATAACATTTAATTGAATTTTTCGGTTTTTCAATAACTCATCAGTTAAGTTACTTAATTTGATCCGCATAAAGATAATAAAGTGACCCAATAAATGATCAAAGTTAACGGGTCGAAGTTTAGGAGAAAAATGGATCCCGATTAGTGTGAATTGAACTCATATTGAGCCTGTGATGGAGAAGCTCGATATGAAAGTTATATATAAATGTTAAGGTCTCCTGTAATAATTCATGTCATTTCTAAGAATAAGAATTCTCTGACCCATTAAGAGAGTTTACGTTTTGATAAAGCGGTAGAAAGGCTTTACTACGTCCCGGTGAGTAGTTCCTGTGAAAACGGCGGCCGATTAGCGCTCGTTTCAATTTTGAAAAGCTCGTTTGAAATTATTGAATCGAAATCAGATATTTTCCACGTTTTTTCATTTATTAACCTTTTATATTCAATTCCGGATACATATCTAAGGTCCCATAATGTATTATATTTTACACAGAGTAATATGAATTTTCCTTAGAGATATCGGAATGCGTAGTGGAGAGCTTATGGTGTCACCTGTCTCGTAGGGCAACTTAAAATATCTTTGGTAAATTCATTTCTCAACCAAAAGGGGACCTCTATTTATTTATTTTTAATATGTAACATTTATTAGACTGACTTTTATTTAAACTACTCAATAAGAATTAATTTATCTCTCTTCTAAGTCGTATAAAGTGCAAAACGGGACCACGTGTAACGAATAATAGCAATGAAATTAGATAAATTTTATCTTAATTTGATATGAATGACATAAATTCCAGCCAAATTTAAATTTAAATTTGTGATACTAATTTTAGATTTTATAATTTATAAATAAACAGAAAATTAAAAATTCAAGCGTAGATAAATTTTTGATCGAATTGGGATAAGATACTTCAAATCTCAATAAAACTTGGAAGTACTAACCAGAACATGGCCTACGAGTACCCGACCGTATGTCACGACATGAGAAGCAGCACAGAACCAACTATACAATGCGTATTGTTTGACTCGACTACCTACATCTACCACTTGACATCTTCAAGCCTCTCGCCAACCTCATCAACTTGTGTGCAGTACACTGACGAAGGTCACATATGGCTGCTTAGTCCAATCCACAATGCCCTTTATAAATATTCTCACGCATTCTCCATTTTCTCATCACAAACGCACATTCCTTCTTCTCTTGGTAGAGATACTACATTTTTTCTTCAATCAATGGCTTCTACACCTAAACTAATCTTTCTCTCCTTTCTTGTTTGCATCAGTCTCTGCAACGCAGCTGCGTCTTCAAAGCCAAAAGCACTAATCCTCGCAGTTTCTAAAGATTCTGCCACTCTCCAATACGTGACCAAACTCAGTGTAGGAACACCACTTGTAGAGAAAAGCCTTGTAGTTGATGTTGGGGGGGAGCATTTTTGGATGAAATGCAACGAGGGTTACGATTCCTCCACCTTCAGACCGAGCCCTTGTGGCTCAGCCGCATGCTCAGTGGCCAACACTCGCGGTTGTATCACTAGATGCAACCCAAACCTCCATATCTCGCCAAGGTGCCACAACAACACTTGTTACGTTGTGTCTGTGGAAACAGTCCACGGGAAGACTGAAGTGGGAGAGATTTCCAGGGACACAATTGCTCTCCGATCCACCGACGGGAAAAAGGCAGGACCCCAAGTCACGATTCCTAATTTCATATTTGCTTGTGCAAATGCATGGGACATAAGCAATCTCGCTAGTGGCACAAAGGGTATGCTTGGACTTGGAAGACTTGCTATTGGCATGCCAATGCAGCTTTCTTCATCTTTCGGTGGTAGCTTTAGACGTAAATTCGCCATTTGCCTACCCACATCTTCCGAATCCGACGGTGTCATCTTCTTTGGAGACACTCCCTACTTGTTTTACACAAATTACAATGCATCCGACTTCGTTGACTTGTCATCTCGCTTTAGACACACAAGACTCTACCCCAATACCATTTTAGGTTCAGATATTCAGATCAGAGGACCACCATCGCCTGACCACTTTGTCAAGGTCACTTCAATCCTTGTGAACCAAAAACCCATTCCCATAGACACCAAATTGCTTGAATTCCACAGAAATGGTAAAGGAGGAACTAAAATATCCACCGTCGTCCCTTATACCACACTCGAGCGATCAATCTTCCAGGCTCTTGTGAAGGCGTTTGATGAGGGGATTGCAGTCTACAACGTCAGCAAGGTCGCACCTGTAGCCCCTTTCACTGAATGCTATGCGACAAGTCAAGTTCCCATGATGTCGGGTCTTGGGCTGATGGTCCCCGACATTACATTCGTGTTCGAGAACAAGAATGTGCAGTGGAAATTGTATGGGGCTAATTCGGTTGTGGGGATAAGATATGGTTTGTCATGCTTGGCATTCCTCGAGGGCGCTGAAGCTCCGATACCAACTACTCCTATAGTTATAGGGGCATATCAATTGCAGGATCATCTACTTGAATTTGATTTGGCTTCTTCTAGGATGTCCTTCACTCACACACTTCAGTTGCCCGACAGCCAGTGCTCCAACATCAAGCTCTGATACTTTTCTCTCCTTTTCCGGCTAGTTTGAAGTTTGTGTGATTAAGTTGGCAAAACTCGTTTTTCAGTTCTACAACTTCTTGTATTGTATTAAAAGCATTGCTTCGTATCCGTCCATGATTATCATTAAATAACTGGAACGCTCTCTGTCTCCATCTATCAAGTAGTAAATGGTTTCAGCTTTAAAAGAAATAAAGAAGAAAGCTTCCGGCCCATGTCTCCCGTAAAGCTGCGGGACCATGACAGGTTATTATTGCATGGATAGATCATGGAATGGAACATGACAGGTTATTATTGCATGGATAGATCATGGAATGGAACATGACAGGAAATAGAACAGGTGATCTGTTTCGACCATAACAATTATATTTGTAAAG
>JANKYF010000225.1:5373302-5383652 GCA_029829435.1 Erythroxylum hondense | reverse complement strand
AAGAATGCATTCTTCAACATATCTGTTATGAGAACTCAGATAGATAATTGAGGATATTTTATAAAATAATTTTTAATTAAAGATGAGGCTGTTCTGATTGATATTATTACATTTCAATTCCTTCTCGACACCTTCTAAAGAAAATTTCTTATTGGATCCCAAATTGATGAGTTAGTATGAGTTTATCCACGCGATTATGCACTATTTGAATAAGAATTCATTCTTTAAAGAATCTGATCTTTCATGTTTTTTTTTTTCATATAATAAAAAATTATTTTATAATTTCTAATTTTTAACAATATTCAATTAAAATAATTCATGATACATAAAATATTAAGCCAAAGCTAAAATATGATTTAAAATAAATGGTTTAAAATAATAAGTAAGAGTATAGGGATGACAAAAGGATCGGGATTGGGCAGGCCTGAGTATGGCCCGGCCTATTACCATCCCTGAAGAGTGTGATGTCATTCATTTCTTATTAGATATTTAATCCTAAAAGTATTTGTAATTTTGAAGTTGAATTTTTTGATAATGTTTTTGTAATTTTATAAAATTCTCAGTGAAATATTATATTTTGAAATAAATTTTATTTTATTAGTTATTTTTATACCAAATTATAGAATATTAATAAAAAGTATATAATTCTTACCAAAAAAATAAATAAAAAGTATATAATTAATTGTTAATATATGGAAAACTTCGAAATTAAATTAAAAATACAAATGACTTCATAAAACAAGAGCATGCGATTACAAGCCACTCTACAGCTATTCTAATGGACTTAGCTGATTGATCAACGTCTGTCACTGCTCTAGAATCTCGCCGACCGTACAACTGACATATGGGTTTCATTGTTCAACTTCTGATTTCGATTGCTTGGTAAGCATCGTCGTCACTTTCTCTAATTAATTGATCTTCGTAAATTGTGGGATTTTATGGATGGAATTGGAAAAGTCAAATTCTTTCTTCTTTAATTTCAATTTATCATCCAAGATTTAACGTTTGCTTGCTTCCCTTTCCCTTAAACTGTTATTTACTGGAGTTTTCGTTTGAATATGGATGCAAATGAATTGTGTTCTATTGGGTTGGTTCCGTGTTGTCTTGTTTGGACAGTACTGGGTTTCGCTAAACTGAAAAACCAGGCAGCAGCAGAAGTCCAATGTGGTCATTGTAATGCTTTATAAGTCTGAATGGGAAAGTTAAAAGTTGCTGATTTTGTTATCTTTTCTGGTTTGACTAGACAGACTTCCTTCAATTTGAGATACCGAAGTTTTTCAAAAGGCAGAGTTTTGATTGTAGAGGGTAAGAGATGAAAATATTTACTCTTTCACCTGCAAATCATTGCTACCTTAAAACCCAAATCAGCCCCCGAACAAAGCCACTAAATACAAACCTCTTTCAATCAAGTGGGCACCAATATCAGAAGCCCTCTAACAAAACTAGATCAATTCCTTCCCTCACTGTTCAGTCTGCTGAAAGTTCGAAAAGTGTGGTAGTTGAAAATCTGAACAAACCACCGTTGGTTGTAGTTGGCTCAGCTAATTTTGACCTCTTTGTTGAAATCGATCGACCCCCCAAAATAGGTGAGACAGTCTCGGCTAAAGATGGTCAGACCGTTGCTAGCGGTAAGGGAGCCAACCAAGTTGTATGCAGTGGAAATCTTTCATACCCAACATATTTTGTGGGCCAAGTGGGTGAGGATGCCTATGGGAATTTGATTCTTGACGCTTTGTAGAATGGTGGGATCTGTATTGACAATGTGAGGAATGTTCATGGTGTGCCTACTGGGCATGCAGTGGTAATGCTTCAGTCTGATGGTCAGAACTCTATTATCATTGTTGGAGGTGACAACATGAGTGGTTGGCCTGAGAGGTTCGGTGAAGAGGATTTGAAGATAGTGAAGAATGCCGGTATCGTTTGCTTCAGAGGGAGATACCTGATTCTGTAAATATTCAAGTTGTGAAGGTCAGACTCCCTTTGATTTTGCATCTTTTTCCTTAATTTCTATATTACTTTAATTTGTGGTGGTTTTACTTGACTATGTCCTGCATATTCAAGAACATAGTACAGAATTCAATTTCTTTTCTTTATTGATTGTTCAGTCTGTACTTGGAGTAATTGTTTAATTTTCATTTTGATGCTGAATACTATTTTTATAATAATATCGTTGGCAGCACTTGTTATGAACTACTTTACATTTTTTATTTACTCCTAGGAGCATGATTTCAAGAAAACTGGATTGTATATGGCATTTGGGGTGATCACATTTTTATTTCCTAGATATTATCATCCTGAGTAAACTATTGAAGTCCTTCATAATGTGGTATGAAGAAGCTGAATATCTAGGACAAATACATAAAGCATCCACGTTGTTTCATGAAAATCTGCAAACCTGATAGCTCAGGCAATTGTATTGGTAAACATTGATTCAATGGTGGATATGGCCAACATAGTGGCAACTTGTGATACTGCATTAATATTTTTTGACAGAAGCTGATTTATTTATTAGTTCTAGCTTATTTGTTGGATATTGAAGAATGAAAAGACAATTCATCAGGGAAAACTCTCATTTTTATTGGGTAGGATATTTCACTCGCAAAAAAAATTGAAAAAGAGAAGTTTGGGGAAAGGATATCATGGGGTTCACATGGCCGTAGTCTGGTGTCCAAACTGCAATGGAGTAAAATGGAGCAGATTAAAAATTGCTGGAAGTTGGTGATTTAACCTATACAGTTAACTTTATTGATCCTAATTTTAGATTTTTTTTTCATTTCAATTCAATCCAATGGCCATTAAAGTTGTTTGGAATCTGATTTTACCATTACTTTAGGCTGCAAAGAGTGCAGGTGTTATGGTCATTCTCGATGCTGGTGGAATGGACGCACCTCTCCCTGTAGAACTGTTGAATGCCGTTGACATGTTTAGTCCCAATGAAACTGAACTTGGTCGTATTACTGGCATGCCAACTGAAGGATACGAACAGATTAGTCAAGCTGCCTTGAAGTGTCATAAAATGGTAAATTGCAGGAAACCTGAAGTCTCTCAGTTGATTTTTTTTGTACTAGCATGTTTTTGTTTTTCTACTGCTCTGAAACTTTTAAGATCAATTGTTCTTTTAGTTTCTGTTTGGCATGGTTTCTTTCCTGAGATCGATCATATCATTCTCATTTCTCTGACCAAATTATCCAGAACTTTGAACCTTTCTACATGTTCAAACATGTTCCTAAGTTCATTTGTTGTAGCTTTTGACCATCTTTATGGAAATAGGATTTGAACTGTCCAAGATACCGTGGTTGAGTATCCGACTCTTATAGCTAACAGTACTTTCCAGGGAGTTAAGCAAGTCCTTGTGAAACTTGGTTCCAAAGGTTCTGCTTTATTTGTAGAGGGGAATAACCCAATTAATCAACCCATTATACCTGCTCCAAGAGTAGTGGACACTACTGGAGCTGGAGATACCTTTACAGCTGCTTTTGCTGTTGCACTTGTGGAGGGCAAGCCAATAAAGGATTGCATGAGATTTGCAGGTATGATTGGCCATTCCATTTTCTTGTGCCTTTCCAAGAGTACATCTCCCCTGTTTATGTTTTTCTTTTTTATGTTACATTCTCATGACTTTCCGAATCCTTCACAGCTGCAGCAGCTTCTCTTTGTATTGGAGTGAAGGGAGGGATTCCTGGCATGCCTGACCGCTCATCCGTTGTGGATCTACTTCACTCTCTATGACGATACCGTATCTCACCGGTTTTTTCGCTGCTGTCTATCATATCTGTAGCTCAACGAGTAAGGAAGACTCTTCCACACTGAATTTTAACATGCAAGTGGCATCTCATCTGAAAATGCTATTCATAGGGAAAAAATTGGGCTCTCTCTGTAATTCCAACTCAAGTGAGCTTGAATCAGTTTTCCATTTTTAACATAGGCTCATGGTTCAATCCTTTTTTCTTCATGTTTCCTCTTTGTAAAGCTTGCATTGGGAGAAACAAGGGTATAAGGGACACTGTTGCATTCTTTTGTTAAATAAGATGTGTTCTCAATTTCTAGTTAACGTCAACTGATCAGAGCATAGCAGTCGGTACTCTTTTATAATTAAACACAATGACATTAACATATTATATAATTAAAAATAATAATAAAGGAAAGCAATCTTACATTTTGATTCAAGGTTGAGAAATTCTAAAGATGAACTCTGCTTTGGTTTCCAAAACTTGGTCGATGAGTAACTTCGTCCTCCATCATCAATAGGTGTGCCAGTCCATTGCAGAACCACTGAAACATATGAAGATGGCTAAAATCACAACATATACACCAAATCCAACAAGAACATGATACACAAAGAAGCTGGTTGGTCGCGTTGTTATATTAAAGCATGGTCAGGCGAAGATTTTCAATGTTCGTGTTCAACTCCTCCAGCTTCTTCATCCTGTGTCTTTCGCTTTCACTCACCAACTGGGAATCATGCACGAAGGGAGAAGCAAATAGAAGGAAAAAGGAAACAAATGGTACACATCAGGAGTATCCAAAATTTCCAGCAACTGAGTCCCAGTGGCTTCAACTGCTGGTTGACCCCGTCAATCTTCTTACAAACATATGAAACTTACTTCCTCATTGGATCTACTAGAGCTTCAAGCTCCTAAAAAATTCATCCAGTTAAAATAACAAACAAATTATGCGATAAACAGAATCATGTCATGTTCTTCGACAGATGCAGCTACGAGCAAGAGTGCTAGCAGAGCCGTAGCATTTGTTAACCTACTTCTCTTATCTCTGCCAAGAGTTTGGTTTCTTCTTTAAACACGTCCTAAATGAGCCTGAACCTTTGTCTCTAACCTTCATCTTCTTCCTATCATCCTGTAAAGGGCTGCAATTGATGGAAGTGATAAGATTCCCTTCTTGTTGGGGACAGTTGTATAAAGGAAAGCTGGTTTTTTTGTCATGCAGCCTCCATTTCCAACTTTTCCTTCTCCTTCTGCAAGCTGATAGTTGTCTACGCTCAAATCCCTATCAATCTTTTAGATGTCAAGTTCAGCCAAATCCATAATCAATCTCACGTTATGCTGAAGCTCAAACGTTGGGACATCATTCTCCCTTGCTTTCTTTTTCCATATTTAGATTTTCCAAGTTAGTCAACACTCTTATCTATGGTCCACGCATATCAAGCATCTTTTGTACAGCTTGAAAACCCTCCTTTTCCTTTTTTGCCAGCAACTCTTCCGCTGTTACATACCGGTCCTACGTCTTCTTCCTTCCCTTCATCCATAGCCTCTCCTTTGCTTTGTCCACAGTTTGAGTCTAGACCTTCTTCTCATCCTCCAATTGTGGTAATTTATTCGATGCTTCTTTAAAATCATTGAACCTCGTGATAGGAGATGGACTACACAAGATAGAGCAAACACACAAATAAAAAATAAATTGAGATAAAAGGGACATATAAGATTTAAAGTGGAAAATTCTTTAACGAATATGGGAAGAAACTACGGGCAAAAATAGAAAACTTTTCATTATAGAAACAAATATTACAAGAGGAAGATCTCACAATCCACACCAAGAATTATACACAAGGTTATGGGAAAGAGATTTTGGACGTGTAAAACCTTAAACATATACCTCCTTATATAGCCTTAATGGAGACTATTAAGTTCTTTCTTTGCCAATATGAGATTTAAGCCAACAATTTCTCACTTGGAGATTTGATTGAGAACCAATCAATCTCCATATCGTTATTTTTGTCTTGCCATTTCTCTACAGTCTACGTCTCTGTCAAGCCATACAAGGATCTACACTATCTGAATTTATTAGTGTTGAATGACTTTGTTAGTGCATCCGCTAGGTTCTCTTTTGTGTGAATTTTATACATATCCACACTTTCATCTTCCACCACTTTATGAACAAAGTAATATTGAACTCCTATGTGTTTAGTTCTGGAATGAAAAGTTAGATTCTTTGCAATATACAAAGTATTAGATTCTTTGCAATATACAAAGTACTCTAACTATCATAATACAAAGGGATTTTCTCCTGTCGGTGCCCAAGTTCCTCCAAAAACCTTTTTATACAGATCCATTCCTCACAAGCTTGTATAGCTACCATATACTCAGCTTTTGTTGTACATAATGCTACAATTATTTGTAATTTAGACACCCAGCTCACAGCTCCTCCTGCAATAGTAAACACATAGCTTATAGTGGATTTTCTTTTATCAAGATTGCTTGCAAAATCAAAATTAACATATCCTTTGACAATCAATTCATATCCTTCATAACATAGAGCAACATTTGAGATTCCTTTAATATAAATTAGCATCCTTTTTACAGCCCACTAGTGTTTTCGACCACGATTCGCCATGAAATGACTAACCACTCCCATTGCATGTACAAAGTCTGGTCATGTGCATATAGTAGCAAACATTAAACTTCTCACGACTGATGCATATAATACTCGAGACATCTCCTTCCTCTCTGTTTCATTGCTAGAATTTTTATTTGAGGATAACTTAAAATTAACAAGAAGAGGGGTAGAGATTGACTTACAATCTTACATATTCAAGCGTCAAAAGATTTTCTTCAAGTAGTTCTTTTGAGAAAGCCAAATCTTTATGTTATTTCTGTCTCGATAAATTTGCATCATTAGAATCTTGTTTACTGGTCATAAATCTTTCATTTCAACTCCCCAACTAACTGAGCCTTCACACGTGGGTAGGATTCAATTCCTATTTGGGAACCTTTTCCCGTGTAGGAGCCTTTTTAAGTTCTTTTTTGGGGCTTGTAATCAACATGTCGTCAACATATAACAATAATACAATGAAATCATTATTATCAAACCTCTTGAAATATGCACAAGGGTCTACACTAAATCTGTTGAATCCACGGCTTATTATAAAGGAATCAATTCTTTTGTACCAACATCTTGGCGCTTGTTTTAAACCGTACAAAGATTTGTTCACCCTGCAAACCAAATTCTCTTTCCCTGGTTCTTTGAAACCTACTGATTGATGCATGTAACTTTCTTCTTCAAGGTCTCTATGAAGAAATGTAATCTTTACATCTAACTGCTTTAAATATAGATCAAATGTAACACACAAAGCTAGGACAATCCTTTTTGTACTGAGATGAGCTACAGGTGAAAATTTTCAATAAAGTCGATATCATTTTTCTGAGCATATCCCTTGATCGCCAACTTTGCACGATATCGTTCTACCTAATCATCACTGTTATGTTTGATCTTGTACACTCATTTTTTGCCAATGGACTTTCTCCCTTGTGGTAATGGCATAAGCTTCTATATTTTATTCTTATGAAGAGCTTCTAATTCTTCCTGCATTGTTGCCATCCAAAGTGATGCATCTAAGCTATTTGTTGCTTCTTTGAATGTTGATGGTTCACCATCTTCTGTTAGGAGATAATATACAACATTGCCTTCCATAATATAACCAGACTGTTAGGTTGGGATTTTTCTTTCACGGGTTGACCTTTGAACTTCTGTATTTTCAGATTCAATGGTTCTTGCTCCTCGTGATTTGATATAGCTTCAGTAGAATCTTTTTGTTCAGTTTTCCTTTCCTCTTGAATCTTTATAACTTTGGAATTTTCTTAATACATGCTATTTTAATCTTTCTCTTGTAGTTTATCTTATGCAAATATGAAATCTCTACTAATAACGAGCTTGTGAGAAGTGGGATTCTACAGTCGATACCCTTTGACTCCATCAACATACCCCATAAATCTACAATTTCTGAATTATAGATCTGTTTTATGATATCTTTGGGTATTATACATCATGAACACAGGACTTCTAAATGTGTATAACTAAGAATAGTCTGCTGATTTACCAGTTCACATCTCCATCGGTATCTTCAGATCAATAGATTTTGTTGGTGATCGATTAATCGCATAACAGGCGGTCTTCATTGCTTCTGCCCAGAAAGACTTTGCCATACTTGCAGTTCTCAACATGACTCTAGTTCCTTCAATCAGAGTTCTATTCATTCACTCTACTACTCCATTTTGTTGAGGAGTCTGAGGCACCGTGAATTGACGTTTGATGCCTTCTCGATTACAAAAATCAATGAACTCATCACCAGTATATTCTCCACCGTTATCAGTCCTGAGGCACTTGATTTTCTTCCCCATCTCTAACTCAATTTGTGCTTTAAATGTTGTGAAAGTTGGAAATACATCTCCCTTTCTCTTGATATAATACACCCAACATTTTCTGGAGTAATCATCAATAAAGGTCACAAAGTGCCTTGCTCCACCCAAAGACATAACCAATGCTTGCCATATATCAGAACGAATCAATTCTAGAAATTATCTTTACCTCTAAAATTCGATGTATTAAATTTCAGTCTATACTGCTTACTTGTAACGCAGTGCTCACAAAAAGGTAATGTTACCTTCGTGAGACTAGGGAGTAATTTCTGCTTAGCAAGAAGCTTCAATCCTTGTTCTGACATGTGGCTAAGTTTACGATGCCACAATTTTGTTTCATTTTCTGCGGACACTAATTGATGCAACCGATGCATTTGGTTTCATTTACGTCTCTCCTATAAGCTTATATAAGTTTGCAGTTATCCTTTTCGCCTTCATTACTATAAACGCTCCTTTGAATCACTTTCATGAATCCATTTTGAATGGAGGTTTTACATCCAATTTCATCCAATTGTCCTAAAGATAATAAATTCTTCTTCAAGCCCATCATATGTTGCATATTTTGAATAGTGTGAATTGTATCTTCATACATCTTCAACTTGATGGTGCCAATCTCGGCAATCTCCAAGACATGATCATTTCCCATATACGTAGATCCTGCAGAGATATATTTACAAGTATGAAACTAATCTCTATAAGGAGTCATATTCCACGTTACTCTTGAATCCATTATCCACGCATCAGTGAGTATGACCTTGAATACCGTTGCTACTTCACTGTATAAGATTTCTCCATTGATAACACATCCCTGAGAAGTTGATGCTTCAGAGGCCTTGTCTCCACCTTTCTTGAATCAACATTCACTTTTAAAATGTCCTCTCTTGCCACAGTTGTAACACTTAAGATTTTTCTTACTTTTGGATTTCGACTTTCCTTGATTGTGGCTTCCAGTAGAATCACGCTTCATTGACTGTCCTCTCGTCATTGATAACTTTGTGAGATGATCCCATATCTCCTCGGCTATTTTCTTTTCCTCTACATCTTGCAAGATATCATCCAATAGACCAAGATGCAAATCTGACATGGCCAAGACATCTATCTGTTTCCATTTGACGTCATTTGTGAAATTTGTTGGCCTAGCACTGATGGCCTCTAAGTAGTTATCTTTTACTAATACTGCCTTCATCTTCAATTTCCATAACGAGAACTTTATTCCATCAAACTTATCAAATTTGGTTGACATTGCTTCAATCAAGAGAATTGACTCCCACTCTCTCACGTTAAAAAAAGGAATCCGCCTCGAATTACCTCCACTGACTATGTGATAAGATTATAGTATACTAGGAAAGTTCCCAGGAAAGGTTGGAGCAGTTACAAATGGTCTTACTTAAAACCTAGTCTCCTTAGAAAAAGCTTTCCTAGACATGCATTCAATCACCTCAAATGTCAGCGAAAAATGCGTAAAAAATGACAACAAGAACTCGAGAATAGAACCACCATTAACCCGCTTTGATGTGGAAGATCATACTATATTGCAACCACAGAGCATACTTGAGCAACCCTTGGACTCTGATACCATTGATAGGAGATGGATTCCACCGGATATAGCAAACACACCAATAACAAAGAAATTGAGATAAAAAGGACACATAAGATTTAACGTGGAAAATCCTTAACGAATATGGAGAAAAATCACAGGTAAGAATAGAAAACTTTTTACTATAGAAAACAAATTTTATAAGAGGAAGATCTCACAATCCACACCAAGAGTTATACACAAGGTTACGGGAAAAAGATTTTAGGATGTGTAAAACCTTAAACATATGCCTCCTTATATAGCCTTAATGGAGGCTATTGTGTTCTCTCTTTATCAATATGAGATTTAAGGCAACACCCCATACCCATATTCTTTGATTTACGAATTTTAATCTTAAAACGACGTAGTTTATTTATGTTTAATTAGTTAGTTTATTTAAATAAAATAATTAGTTTAATTAGTTAGTTTAATTAGGTTTGATGTGTATAAGTGTTTAGAATTTTTGAAACATATGTCAAGTTGTGTCAGCAAAATTAATAGAGACACTAATGTCGGGATAGAATTGAAAAAATTGAAAGTTTGAGTATTTAATTGTCACTTTTTAAAGTTAAACTATACTTGTAAAATTGAGCAAATTTTGAGTTTTTTTAATTAATCCTAAGA
>JANKYF010000225.1:5295125-5307966 GCA_029829435.1 Erythroxylum hondense | reverse complement strand
AAATAATTATAAAATTAGGAAGAAAATTTAGAATAAGTAATCATAAAATTCGACAATAACTATAAAATTAGGCAAAAATTTAGAATAAGTAATTATAAAATTAGTCAATAATCATAAAATTAGGCAAAAAAATTTAAAATAAGCAACCATAAAATTAGACAGAAGGTTGAAGATTCAGAAAGGGATATTGCTTGAATTGCTAGAAAGTGAATGCACACGAAAAGGTGAGGATAAAACCTCTAGTAATTTCATGTTTGAACTCTTAAGAATGTCAATGCATATTATATCTCATTAGATTTGCCGCCAATACATTTACACTATATTTTACACGAAACATATAGGGTTAAAGTAAGGAAGAAAATTTCTCATTTTGAAGCGGAAAACCAAACATCCGTTTGCACATAATCTGAATGCTGACTAAAACATCTCAAACTCTGTATCCTCTTCTGTACTTTTACTCTTGGTATTGCTCTGAGAAAATGTGGACGAGACACCAATACCACCATCAAAACACTTGGGCAGCTCTGGAGGTATCGAACACCGTATTAGAGCCCAATTAAGACCTTCAAAGAAAGGATGCTGCTTGATCTCGGCGGCCCCTTTACTTGATCCTAATCGGTTTTCAGGTTCTTTTATCAACAAACCTCTAATCAAATCTCGTGCGTGAAAACTGACTATGGGATTACTGGGAAACTTCAGACTTCTTGACACCACATTTGACAACGTTTCCTCATTTCCTGACCCCTTGAATGGTGTTCTACCATATAACAGCTCAAACAAGAAGATTCCAAACGTCCACCAATCTACTGCACTGCCGTGACCCTCGCCTTTGATGATCTCTGGAGCCAAATATTCGTGAGTGCCGACAAAGGAGTTTGATCTGGCACTAGTAGGTTCCACTACTAGTTGGGGTAGTGGGTTGACCTGTGAAGCCAGGTCGCCTTTCAACTTTCGAGATTTGGCAGCTACTGATAGAAGTCTTGGGGTGAAACAGGAAACCTGCCAGGCTGGATGGAGGCAGAAAGGATGAATGCAGCTGGACTCAGAGCAGGGACTCGACGTCTTTTTTGTGGGTTCTGTATCAGGTGATGATGATTGCAACAGGATGGGATTAGCAGTACATCTCAGTGACAAGTCAAAATCTGAGAGCATTATGTGCCCATCCTCCCGGATCAGAATATTTTCTGGCTTTAAATCTCGATAAATGACTCCAAGCATGTGCAAATACTCCAATGCAAGAAGCACTTCTGCAACATAAAACCTGCAGAAATTATGATTTCACATTAGCCCAAACTCTACTAGAGCATTTTTATGGACCTACCATTGACAACAGCTTTCTATGATTAGTTTTTCTCCTATTCCCCTCAATCGATTCTCCAATTCCAAATATCCCCCACCCTCTCTCCCTATTCCAGAATGAGCAGCAGAGAACATGAAATGCCTTCCTTTAAATGAGCTCCCTTAGTGATTGAGACAATAGGGCCACAGAATCTCCCACAGGGTATAAACATACAATATAAGAAACACAAAGTGCAATCTTCCTTGAGGCAATTTCTTCCAATTGCTGATTAATAGGATTCAAGCTATTTAGACTTAACAGCTTAATGGCATCGTAGAGAATATTGCCCTGATGATAGAGTTTGAAGGTTGCTATCCTGTATGTCATCTAGTAACCACTCAAGTGTCTTCACTTCTTCATTCTAACAATATTTCAACCATGCCAAGTTCCAACATAACACTCCTACGACCACCACTCTCAATTATATATATTACACTCTACGTAACAAGCATGACATTCATTTCATAAATTAATGTTAATAACCTTGCTTTGGGGGCATCTTACATAACAAAGCATAACATTCATTTCATAGTTAGTATTAATAACCTGTTTTGGGGGCAGGCTATGCAGCAAAAAAAATTTAATGCACCCAGTAAATAATGAGATTCCCTGACCCAAACGTAATAAACTGTAAATGCTTCAAGGAACTCAATAGGACACACCAGTAAAAATAACTTTCATGGTTAATGGGTAGGTGTTGGGTGAGAGGAAGAGAGAGGGGAGTGCAAGAGAGAAATAACATGTTACAGGAACATGAGAAAAAGAATCAGATCATAAGTAGCATCACACATGTCATGAAGCTCAACCTAAGAAGATGTATATAGTCAACAGAGATTGATACCTTACTGCTTGTTCAGAGAAACACCTGCCAGGTTGCTTTTGCCTTGACACATGCAGATCTCCACCGGGACAATACTCCATAACCAAGCACGAGAATTTTTCGGAAACAAAATGGGTGTATAATGTAGGAAGAAAAGGATGATCCAGTATTTGCATAATCTCTTTCTCAGTTTGGGCCCTGGATAACTTCTTCCTGCTTGCCAAAAACTCATTATCCATGACTTTCAGAGCAAATAGGCAATTTGTACCTGTTAGCTCGGCAAGATAAATAGACCCAATATCCCCACAGCCTAGCTTCTTAATCAGCTTAAAGTGCTTCAAACAAAGATCCCCATACTGCTTCTGACTTTGCCGAATGGCTTCCCACCTCAAGTCCCGTGACATGTGAGGTCTATTGCCACTACGACTAGATCCACTCAAATTGCTATCTTCACTAGTACTTATGCTACTACTATAGTCCCCCATGCTACTTTTTGAGCTTTGGGAGAACTCCCCCTTCTCTCTTGATCTTGATTTCTCATCAACTTTACTCAACACAGATTTCATCTTATTGCAATTCGAAATGGAATCAATATTGTTTGAACCTGTATCTGTAATGTTTGAAATGATGTCAATACAGTTGGAAGGCGGAGAAGCTTTCATACTTTCTTCTCTTAAAGGATAGTCACATATCCTGCTGTCCGAAATGCTAGTACTAGTATCCAGACTTCCGTAGGTTTTTACGTTACATGCATTCAAACTGCTTGAGGAAGAAGATGAATCCTTCTTTACTTTCTTCCTAATAAAGTTCTTGCTCCTGAAGATTGGCATAAAGCGCGGACTACTGCAAGTAGAACTGCTTGCAATGCTACAAGGGCTGGAACTAGAAGGTAAAGGTGGGCCATGTGAGTGGCTTTTCTGTCCCTCTGGAATGGCTGTTTTAGCAGAAACTTCAAGTGAGGCTGAATGCCCATCAACTTCTTTTAGTTTCTCAGGTGCCTGCATGGCAGATGAGCAACCAGCATATTCAAGATCACCATTTCCTGTTTTCAGAGTTTCATTGTCTAAACCTGTAGTCAAAGGAACAGGAAGTGCACTTTCCTCGGCACTTTGAGAGGACTTGATTATCTTCTCAGAAGTACTTGATGTGATTTTTTCTGGAACCAGGGAGATTTCAACTAAATTTCCATTTCCTTCATTCAGACAAAGGCCTGAAGCGTTAGCATCAACAACCACTGAACTATACAACCTTTTGATAGTTCCCGCTTCTGAGGACCTTGATGAACAAGCTGGTCTGGGCAATCGTTTCATAGCAGCCATCTCCGATGCCTGAGAAATGCACAATCCCCTCAATGCCTGCTTCAAACTCACAGGTTCTGCAATTCCAATTCCTGAAGTTTGAGGCGAACCAAATCTCATTGGTCTCTTCATAGCTTTCTTTCTCAAACTGTCTCTACCACCTTCATGAGGCAGACCAAGACCCTTAGTAGAAGTTCTAATGTCAATTGCTTCAAAAAGACGATTAATGTCATCCTCTATAGAATACTTATTATCCACTGTCAGGACTGAATGTTTTCCTGTTTTCAAGCCCATATTCTGTTCATATTCCATATATTCTGCTGATTCCACAATTTCAGATGTGACTGGCAGTGCATCCATCTCCACTGAATTTACTCTACACACTACAAAATACTGATATCAATCTAGCAAGTTATATTAACCCATCTCCAAAGAAGCATATCGAAAATATGTCCCAACAGAAATCAGAAAAAGCATGAGAAATCCTTTGAACGCCTCTTCCATCATATCGATGCCAGGTTAACTCCTGCTCTTACACCTACAACAACCTCCGAACGAAGCATCCAAATCCTGGCATGATAACCAACCATCGGTAAATACAAAGAAATCAAAATGAGTACAGCTGCAATTTGATTAATGGAAATCACACAAACTTCAACTAATTCACCCACAAGTGAGAGTGTTAGTGTATCTATTTTCCTCAAAAATTTGCGAATAGAGAAAGCAAACCGAAAAAAGGACATGAGTAAAATCAAAATGTCCTCATAAAAACATCATGAACCTCACCAATCAGTTCAATTCTAACATATAAACAAGTTTGTTTTCTTCAAAAGAAAAAACATAAAGTACCCAAAAGAACAATATTTTCCTGAGAAAAAAAAAAGGAAAAGAGGCTGAAGAATAGCAATCTTTCGGAATCGAATTAGAATTAAAACAACAAAAAATGTGAACTATAACAACAGAAGCTCAATTCAGAAAGCCAAAAAAAAAAAAAAAAAGCACAGTAGACAGATTTTTTTTTGTTTTTTGTTTTTCAATAACATCAACAAAAAAAAAAAAAAACCAGAGGACAGCGTACCTGAAGAAGAGATCATAAGAGCTGATTAACGCATCAAAGGAGAGGGAAACAGAGAAGGTGAGGATTGTTGAGAGAAGAAGAGAAGAGAGACATAGGTAGAAAGTGAGTTAGGGCACGAGAGGAGAGTGAATGAGGAAATGAGACTGTACTCACGAGAACTATCACTCTCAAATTTGTTCCCTCTCTCTCTCATTTCTGCCAAATACATACAATACGTAATACACACACACACTCACACTTCACACTGTTCCTTTCTCTGTAATGGCGGAAAAACAACAGAGAATCAGAACAAAAACTCTTTTCAAACTCCTTCCTTTCTTCGTTGTCATCATTATCATTCTCCTTTCAAACAAACTACCAAATGCTATATCCTTCACTGTACTATAATAGTAATTCATTCTTGTTCTTAGTCCTTGGATCGACTACACCTAATAATTTAAACTACAAAATTAAATAATTTTTAATTTCTCTTATTTTATTTTAAATTTTTAATTCCAATTAAATTCTTTCCCTCCTCGCTTTTCGAAATTTTTTATTCTCTCTTTTCCCCAACCTACCGACTTGTCGTTTGAGTTAAAACACTTTATTCGGCGATGCTAACACGACGGAGGAACTGCCGACGGTTGGGCCAGGTCCGGGCATCAAATGCTCGCCCTAAGCCTCATCTCCGGTTCGAGTATGCCTACTTCGACGCCCTTCACTCTGCCAACATGTTCTCCTCTTTTTTCTTTTCTTTCTTTCGTTTTAGGTAGCTCTGTTCACTGTCTCTATTCTAGACTGGTTTTTTTTATGAATTTTAAGTGTCCGTTGTCTGTTATTCATTTTGTTTAAGTTCGGCAGATCAGAATTATTGTGTTTCATTCTTCAGCGTTCTTTTATCTCGTTCAGGTGGGAATAGTTGCTAATGGAGTCGCAAGCTATGGCGTTGATCTCGTATTTCTGACATTGCGTTATACAGGTATGAAAGAAATTAATTAGCATCGAGATGCGGTCACTAATGGTTCCGTATCAGCAGCTGATTGTTTTTCGTAATTGCAACTCTTGACGGTGTTCTTTCTCCTTGTTGCAAAAAGTTGAATCCCCAATTTAAAGGGCTCCACACTTCGACCGGACGAAGCAACTGGAAAAATGTAAATCAGGTACTCAGCTGTCCGTTAAGGAAGAGATGAATAACCCACAAGTCTACAAGGAGCCCATCCTCAAAACCTATTAGGGGCTCAAGAATATTGTTCTCACACTGCAAACCGTGAGATTCGAACCTTTCACTGTTGCAAGGACGTGTTCTTTCTCCTATTACCAGCTATACGTGCTCTACCACCACTGTTGCTCTTCATTTTGTTTTTGCATTCACAATACAATTGTTTCTTGTTTGCTGCTTGTCGTGCTTATTAGAATGCAATGTTTTCATCTAACTAATATTAATCTAGCCATTTGAAATTTTGGAAGAACAAATCTACTGGCGTTGAGTTTGCAAAGCATTTTAGATCTCATCTTGGTTCGTTATAAAGTCTAGCGGTTTGGGCATCATATCGTCACTAGCTCTGTAACCTTTTATGTCTTCTAATTTCCATTTCTCATATTCTTGAGATAGAACAGTCATAAACCGTGAGTTTGTTCAACCAGCAGGTTAGTGTCAATGGCCCTGCTTTGCTGCTTGATTTCAAATGACAGCTCTATGAAGATATATGATGCGGTCAATATGATTTGCCAGCCATTTGTTCCTGGTAGTGCAGAATCAGTCTACAAACAAGGTGATCTCAGGAGAGGTATTGAGGATGTCAATTGTAGGTTTCCAGGGGACAGGATTTTACTTCTTGACATGAGGAAGATGCTTACACAGTTATACTTCTTAAATTTCTATCCTCTAGGCACACTTGGGACCAGTTAAAGTTATGAAGTATAACCCTATCTTCGATATTGTGATATCTGCTGATGAAAATGGAATCATTGGATATTGGAAGCCTGATAAAGTTCCCTGATGGAGAGTATGGTTTCTGCTTTGTATAAATATTTGGGGATGCCTCATTCTAAACTTTGTTTTTCAATTAGATATTCTTAAGAGAAGATTGTGGGCCTATTCCCAGTGTGTCATGTATCTTGAGACCTTCTTGTGTTATCGGAATCCAGTTTAGTCACCAGTCTACTTGAGATTGTGAAATGCATAACAGTAGTTTCTACCATCAGGGTATATGTTGCACCTCTACAATCTAATCCAATGCTTATGTAAATTTGTTCCATAAACCTTGCAAAAATCTTGTCCCACAGTTTAATTATTTGTGCAATTCATAGTTAGCCATACATAAAGCAATGTGCAAGTTCTGAAAACTAACAACCCTGTAAATTGTTTGAAAACAAAATTAAGGCAGATGTCCAACTACAAATTGAAACTTATGATATCAAAACAAATTCACTAATAAAAAGATAAGAAGAAACTTGATACAAATCATCCAGCAACCAGTTGTCATCCTTAGTCGAAGAGACTAAATCCCATGTCCTGCAGCAAATCAAAGGACAAAGCAGAAGTTAGCAGATGATAATAAACATATATCAGATTCTGTGCCTTAGGCACGCAAACAAACAAAGTTCAGACATACATCATCGGACTCTTCCTTCTCTTCCACCTTTTCCTCCTTCTTAGCCTCTGCTGCTGGTGCTGCATCACCACCCGCACCGGCAGTAGGAGCTGAGGCGGCAACAGCAACACCACCACCAGCAGGCACTGAGGCTAATTTCTCCCTACCACTTGCAATCAGCTCTGTTATATCATGTCCAGCAACTTGAGACAACAGCAACTCGATCCTATCATCCTCTGCCTCAGCTCCAACTGCATTCAAAATGAAAAAGATTCAATTTTTACAACCCCTTCTTTGGGCACAATTAGCTTTCACAAAAACAAAAACAAAAACTTCAATGAATTACCTGCAAATAATGCCAGATTTTAACAAACCAATGATTTATACATTCCAGCAACAAAGTAATCCACACAATACACAGGGGAACAATGGACACAAGTAACAGACACGAGATTCAAAGCCACAAACAAGTAGAAAAAAAAAGGAACCAGAATAATAGCCCATCACATGCATAGAATACAAATGCATTATCTTAACAGCCATTAGATTCTCAATTAACACCGCAACAGGTAACTACACAATGCACAATCAAGAGAACGAAACCAAATATCAAAAGCTGAAAATATGGAGCAAGAAAAGAAATACCAGATCCGAGAATGCGCTTCACGTCGTCAGCCGTAGGGGAGCCGTTGCCACCCAAAACGGCAAGCAAGTATGCGGCGACCACCTTCATTTCTGCTCTCAAACACACAAATGCACAATCAGACACAAACAATCAATCACTATACTATACAAATACAGAGAGACATTGAGAAACATAATATACTTTGTAGATTATAGAAGAAGAGACGAGGGTCTTTGTTGTTTGCTCCTAGGGTTTTGCAGCACTAAGTGAAAGCGGCAAATGAGGGTCAAGTGCCTGACCCTTTTGGTGTGTTTGGCTGTTTGGAACATGTAATCCACGTCCGCGGATAAATCTGTACGTGTTATGTATATCACTACTATATATCTTCTTTAAAATATTAGGTGTAAAAAGCTAAAATGTTTAAATAATATAAAATTAATATGCCGATATGCAATTTTTTTAAGATTTAATATTAAGCTAATAAAGAGATTATTTCTAAATAATAACTCAGTTGTAAAAATTATAAAAATGAAAACTATTTTATTAAAATAAAAAATATATCAATTTTATGAATATAAAATAAATTAGTAATAAATTTAATAATTCAAATAAATTTAAAATGTTGTTCCAATGCAAAGACATTTTCTTTAATAAAAAACAATCAAAGGTAACAGATGAAATTAAATTGTAGAGTGAAAGTTTAAAGAGTTTTGTTATATCTTATACAAAAAGAGAACTTTTAATTAAAAAAATGTTATATGATAAGTTTAATATTTTTAGTTTATCTTTTACTTATTAATAATATTTTTTAATTTATAACTATTGATGTAAAATATTGATCGAGATTATTTGGTGAAAGGGAGATAATATTGAAAAAACTTGCTATTAGATTACTCAATCGAACAACTTTCTATATCCATTGCAGCGAGTATTCATATGAAAAATGAAATTGCTTAGAGTGTTGAAATCTAAATAACCTTGTTTATGTTACTTATAATCTAAGAGTAAATAATATAAAATTTATTGATTTGTTTTTATTTTTTTCACTAACTTTTTTTTATTATTGTTTTATAATCTCTCTATTATATATCCAAGATGCTTAGTAAAAGGAGAAAATATGATTCAATTGATATTAATTATGTGATTCAGTTGATATTAATTGTATTGATTTGGAAATCAAAGAAGAAAAACATTCTCTTAATCTTGATTATAATAAATTTGAAAATGTAACCAATTAAAAAAGCACATTTATCATGATGAATGACGTCAGTTAATATCTTATTTTGAATATATTTAACATTAGAAGTATATGTTAGACATTATTAATTTGTAATCTATTTAAATATAAAAAAGATATTAATGCAGATATTTAGAGGAAAGCATGAGTTATGAGCAATGTCATGAATACCGTACCGGACTCGGTACTGGATTGAGTTCTGGTATGGTACTGTACCGGTATCGGTCAGTAACGAATACTGTTTCGGGTAATTTCTAAAATTTATGAAATAATTCCTAAAATTTTAAAATTTGCAAAATAGTCTATTGATATATTGTACAGTTGTACTATATACTTTACTAATTTACTGTTAAATTAACCATGTTTTCAAAAATCATAATAATAAATAATAATGACAATTAATATGAAATAACAATAATTTTTAAATATGTCACATATAAATAATAACCACAATTAATATAAACAAAGACAATTATCATCATACAAATATAAAATTAAGAATAATACAAAGTGTTTAAAATATTACAATAATACAATTTCATCATTTTAATAAATAATATTACATCAAAAGATTCAAAACATCCAATAAAAATAACAATAAATATCTTTAAATAATTTACAAAAAGAGTTGATGACGAAGAAACAATCAAGTAGAAGTTAAACTTAAAACAAAAACATTACAGCTACATTACATATGTAGAATTTAACATAAACATCAAATATAAGTAAAATTAAAAGAAGAGGAAAAAATAAAAACTTAGAATTTAATCGTCAATGGGAGGATACCCACTAGAACTACACTGATCTCAGTGATCATTTGGTACAAAATCCTCATTATTGAGAGGAGCTTCATCGTTATTATCATTCAAATTTAATGCATTAAATGACATGTCAATGCTTTCGCATCTAATATTATCTTCCAAATCCAAATCATTTACATCAACTAAATTGGGTTCTTCAAAAACTCAATCTGTCAAAAGATCAATATTATCAATGGCAATTGGATCAGTTGAACTACTTGTGCTATTAAGACTCCTAGTAAACAATTAAATTTAACTATTAGAAAATTACAATAAATTATATCAAAATTAATAATGATAATAATGAAAATAACATACCTTTCCTTAAGCTTTAAATTGTGACGAACAAAAACCAAGTCATTCAACCTCTTATACTCCAATCTATTCCTTTTCTTTAGTGGATAAATTCAAACATGTTCCAATTTTGTTCACAGCCTGTTACACTTATACATTGACTTAAAATTAGAATCGCAAATCTTTTCAATTCTGGAACACCATTTCTGAATTGATCCCACCAAGAAACTGCAAATTATAAGATAACAAAACTAGTGTTATAAACAAAATAATGTGATAATTAATTTTCAACAAATAAGAAATAGGAAATAACTAATATCTGGAGAAAGCTTTCTTCTTTGTTGAATAGCAATCGACATTCCAAAATCTCCCATAAGACAATTTGTAAAGCTCCATTTGTGACCTTAAAAAATCTTGCATCGCGTTAAGTCTAACAATTGTTATAATTGTTAAAAGTATTCCTTTATTAACTTCAGCTTGCTTTGTAAGATCTAGTCTAAAATACACACTATGATTAAAAAATATCCCAACTGCAAATAATGGAGAAGAAAGTTGTCTTTTCTTTCTCTCGTTAATGATTGAGAGATATGGTGTGTGTATAAAGAAAGCCTATTTTCATATTGGCCTTGATTGCTTCCATCGTTCTCTCCATAGCATCAAAATATAACTCATTGTTGGGTTTTCTTCACTATCAGCCAAGCGAAGTATCCTCACCAAAGGCTCACAAACTCGATAATTGACATTGCGACCAAAATTCTCTATCTTGTAGTATAATGTTATGAACCTCCACTCCAACATTAGACCTAGCATGTTGATGCAACCCATTTATCACTTGTAAATATTTGTCTTAACTCCTTTATCCAAACAAAAGATTAAAGTGATAAGAAATTTGTTGTAAATTTTGTCATAATAGGGCGACACAAATTCATACCATTGGTAATTTCCTTTCTCATCAAATTCAAAACTCATGCATGATTATAAATGAACTTTGTCACCTTTTTAGCCTTCTGCATAGTCTCATCAATAATAGAAAAATACCTAGGATCTCCTATATTCTCCAGCATTAAGTCAATACAATGTGCAACACAAGGAGTCCAAAAAATGAATTATACATATTCTGCAACCTTTTTCCTATCACTTTATAAGTGGAATCATTGTTAGTAATAAACTGAACAATATTATCTGGCTCTACTTCATTCACAACTTCATCAAATATACATATTCTGCAACCTTTTTCCTATCACTTTATAAGTGGAATTATTGTCAGTAATAAGCTGAACAATATTATCTGACTCTACTTCATTCACAACTTCATCAAATATCCCAAACAAAGTCTCAGTATTGCTAATAAGGCCAGATGCATCAATATATTTAAAAAACATAGAGTCATTTAAAGAATAAACTAAAAATTTTATAATAAGCTCTTGTCTCCTATTTGGCCAACCATCACACATAATTGAACATCCATAAGTACCCCAATTCAATCTTCTTTCATCCAAATAATTTCTAATTTCAGAAACAACACAACTCAAAAGTTTACCTCTTAAGTCATCAATCGAAAGACCTTTGTATCCTTGACTATAAGAGGCTATTACATCTATCATAAGTTGATAATAATAAAACTGAGAAGTATTGAATGATGAACCTGAATCATACCACCATCTAGTTACTACCATATCGACATTGTGAGCCGTATCTCTTGATTGTATTGTACTACGAATTGAAGGTTGAGCTCCAGGAGTTGTTCGTGGTGCAAAGAAACTAGTCACCTGCCTTCTTCTCTTCATCACATTAGATTCTTCATAACCTTGAGATGGAACACAACCAATTCCACTACCACCACCACTACCACTACTACTTCCACCTTCAACATTTCCATAATCACCACGGAAGCTAGAAAACGCACTTCCACTACCAATTTCAAAATTCAATCTTTCCATTATATCTCTCTCAAATTGATTTTCATCAAGCAATCTTTTTATCCTCCACTTCACATCATGAATTACTTTTTTACATGTTTTCACGTCTCCTTTAACCCCAGCTAAATGATTTTTCAATCAAATGATTCTTCCACCTTTCAAATGCTTGTTACAAAACAAGCAAATGGTATGGTTCTTCATACCGGGAACCATACCAGTATAAGCCCAAGCTGGATCACTGTATCTTCCTGAAGTGAGTTAATCGGGAATATTTGAACTTTCTTCCATTTATCTGTACACATAAAAATAAATAACATATAATTTCAATACACAATATGCATATCCATCTTATATAATATAATTCATTCTGTATGATTACATTACATGCAATTCAATTTCATGAAATACAATTCACTATAAATCAAAAGCTAACAATCCAAAACATTCAACATATATAATAACACAAAACATACTATAACAATTTGCAATTTCAACAATTACAAAACAATCATAATTTATTTTCCATTTGCAACAATTTCTAATTCCAACAATCACAAAACATTCATAATTTCATTTCTATTTTTAACAATTTACAACAATTTCTAATTCCAACAATCGTAAAACATTCATAATTCTATTTCTATTCCTAACAATTTTCAATTCCAACAATCACAAAACATTCATAATTTCATTTCCATTCCTAACAATTTCCAATTTCAACAATTACAAAACATTCATAATTCTATTTTCATTCCTAACAATTTCCAACAATTTCCAATTCCAACTTCAATACTAACAATACGTTCAAAATTTCATTTCCATTCCTAACAATTTCCAACAATTTCCAATTCTAACAAT
>JANKYF010000225.1:5255218-5266164 GCA_029829435.1 Erythroxylum hondense | reverse complement strand
GATAGGCCTCACAACCGCCTCTCATCAACCTCAGGGCACTCATAAAGGAAATCATCCTAGCTGGCACTGCCTGACTAACACCCCGAAACACAACCCTAGGCTGACCAGGAGATTCTAACACGACCTCCTTGGTAAAGCAATCCATCACAGCCCTATGCGCAGTAAGCCAGTCCATCCCCAAAATCACATCTATCTCACGTAGAGGCAATACTATGAGATCTGCACTCAGAACTGCCTGATCAATCACTATCGGACACCCCTTGCAGATCTCTCCCAACACTGTCGTACTACCTAGAGGTGTACTCACCTCTAACCCACACTGCAATCTCTCTCTATCACAATGCAATCTACATGCTACATGCGGTGCAATGAAGGAATGAGTGGATCCAGGATCCATCAATGCATATGCTTCAAAACCAGAAATCAGAAGCATACCCGCAACAACATCTGGAGACTCCTGAGCCTCCTACCGAGTCATAGCATAGACTCTGGCCTGGGACTGCTGACGACTGCTTTGCCCCTCAGTCCTCACTACAGATCCCTCTGCTCGGCCTCGGCCTCTACCTCGGCCTCTGAAACCTGATCCACCTCCACGGCTTTGCTGCACCGTGGTAGCACTGCCAGATCTACCAGTCATAGCAGACTGGGCCTCCACAATAAAGGGACACTCTCGGAGCTGGTGATCCATCGAACCACACTTGAGACATGCTCTGATAAACCTCCAGCACTCCCCACTGTGCCTTCTCTCGTAATACTCACACAGCGGGATACTTTGACCTGAACCTCTAGCACCGCTACGGCCACTGCTAGACTGAGAAAATCTGCCTCTCTGCCCAAATCTGGACTGCCTACCTCCACCAGACGACCTGAAAGTCCTGGCCTGGCGCTTGCTCAATCCCTTACTCTCACTGCCCTGACTGCCACTCGATCTCTTACTACTGGGGCCCTGACTAGACTCAGCTCGTCTCTGTCTCAGCAACTACTCTATCTTCACAGCAGCTGCGCTCAGCTCAAAAAAGGAACCCAAATCCGCTCGGGCTAACCGGGTACGGATCTCAAAATTGAGTCCGCCCTCAAATCTACGACATCTGTCAGACTCTGAAGTAATCAAAGAAGAGGCATATCCCACTAACTCATTAAACTGCACCTCATAATCAGCCACTGACATCTGCCCCTATCTCAGCTCCAGAAATTCCTGCATCTTCATTTCTAGATAAACCTTGGGCATGAAATTATCTCTGAATGCCTGCAGGAAATCATCCCAAGTCAATAAGCAGGGCCTGGTGGAACTGCCCGGAACAGTCTTCCACCAACGGTAAGCCGGACCCTGAAGCAAAGACACTGCATAGTCGAAACGCTCCTCAGAATCACAGCCCATCTGATCGAGGACTCTCTCTGTCCTCTCTAGCCATCCCTCAGCCTCCGCAGGGTCGGTGCTGCCATAAAAGTCAACCGCTCCCTGCTTACGCAGTCTATCAAACCTCCTCTCCCGTCTCACAGGAACTCTGGGAGGCAACTCATCAGAATGAGGCAAAGGGGACTATCTACTAGCTCTCACGGATCCTAGGTTAGCTGGTTGGTCCACTTGATCTCCAAGAACGGATGACCTATAACAAAATCACAATTCCGATCAATTTCTGCTTTTCTCACTGAAATTTAAGCCTAGAATACACTATGCCTAAAAGATGCCAACCATGCTATGATACCACCTAATGTAGCGCTCCCTTACCGTAGGGTACACACCGGGACGCCCGTGGGTCGTTCCGACGTATATCCCACTGCAAGGAAGTGCTACGATCGTGAACGATCACTAACAATCGCATGGCATCAATAAAATTAAACCGCATCATGCAATTCACTAAAATTTAAAATCACAATAATAATATTTCATTTCATAATGTCAATCCAAAATATAGACAAGTCTATCAGTCCTCTACAAGCTAAACATAACAATCCAAAAAGGGAAACTGATACAAACGTCTATACTAGGTCATCCCCAAAAACAATCGCCCCAGCTGACCGACCTGTGAGCCATCGCTTCACTTGATCATGCACTCGCATGGCAGGAAAATCTATCACGGGAGCTAGAGTCCTACTAATGCTGTCCTGAAAAATATATTGCAATGTTGGGTGAGTTTGCGAACTCAGTGAGAAACCATCATCGATGGTTCACCCAACTCATGCATATACACATAATGTATATATATTGCATAGTCATACATTAGCACAAATTGGAACACTAATGAACAATTTACACATTTCAGAACACTGCACACACTTTACACATTTATACTATGTCACAACTCAGACACATCGATTCACAATTAGCACATATCACACGCGTTCACAATTTTACTTCACAGTCAGATGCATAATGTATGCAAATTCTCATCTTATGATATTGTTGTGACTGAGCGTTAACACTATCCCGTTTTCGGGCACTTTTCACATTATCACTTTTTCGGCAAGTAGGAGAGCCCTTTGGGTATGCACTACTGCCCGCTCACATAAGAAACAGGAGAGCCCTCTGGGTATGCACTACTCCCTTTTTGGCCTTAGGCCCAATCACTGATATTGAGCTTAAAGCTCTGATCACTAAGCTCCAGTCACAACTGTTTAAATTACCGCTGTTAATCATGCTAGGCATGCACTAACACTTGCACAGTCGATCACATGTATCTCATTCAACTACACTTATCACACTCAGAGCATTTATTCACATTCTCATAATATTCACTTATAATCTCAGCACATTTATCTCACAGCTATAAACATTTACACTGGCACAATCACTAATATTTATCGCATTTAGCTCATTCATTTCACATTTGCATCACTCACTTTGGCAATTAATTCACACATTCACAGCACATATTATCACATAAAGATTGAGGAACCAACTAAATTACTCACCTGTAACTTCCGAGCTACTGCCTGGAAGTCCCAGCAATATCCGTGGACTGACGATCCAACGGTGCCTCTATAACAATTCAAATAAATTCTCATCACTAAATGCTCAATCAGATGAATTCACTAATGCACATGTCTTAATTCGAAATTATATGATGCATGATCATGATTTTCCAGTGCTCTAGTCCCAATTCACTATCTCTCGCTTTACAACCCAAAATTCACTATTCACTAGGTCCATAATATCCCTCAATTTCATAATTCTCCAATTTAAACTCTAACTATTCAAAACATAACACTTAAGTCGCATTCAATACTGCAATTGACTCTCTTTCGATAATTAAAATCCCACTGATCAAGCTCAAACTCTCAATCTCTACCACCATTGTAGACCTCTTTCTCTAGTTTATAACAAATCAAGGATCATCTCAATTGGAGGTCTACACTAAAAGTTCTGCTCAAAAGACTAAACCATTTCACTTCAGAATTCTCATCCTTCGCCGCGATGTATGACCATTCGTAGCGACATACAGGTCGCTCGCCGCGGCGTCCACGAGTCACTCGTCACGGCGTAAAACTCATTCGCTCGCCGCGACGTCTCGCTTAGCTCGTCGCGAAGTACACTCGTCGCGGCGTATTTTAATTTTTATTTTTATTCGTCGCGACGTGCGAACTCTGGTTCGTCTTCTCCGATCATCATTTCTGCCATTAATACTCTTAAAACCTCCATTAACTCTCTCAACTACCCATACTAACACATTAAATGCTATAAATACCATAAAGAACCATAACAACAACATTAAAACACAAAACTTACCAAATCGAAGATCAAAATCCAAGAACCCTAAAACCTCTGAAATCTCTCAAGCTTTAACAATCACGGTGATTCTCCTCAATCCAAGCCAACCATCATCTTCACCAAGCTTTCTAGCAACTCTCTAACCACAATGAAAGGGAAGCAAGTAAAATCTCCCAAGGAAGAAGATCACACCGTCGACGGGGAGAGAAGAGAAAGAAGGAGAAATGTTTTTCTCACAACTTCAAAACCATATATATATATATATAAGGGTTGATTTCAACCGAGACTCAAAATCTACAAGGCCTCAAATTCACTTAATTTCAATGTCTAATTTCAATGGCTTATCACAATAATTCTTAAACTCGTAACTCTAAATTTTCAAGCCATTAACCACTCAATTTCGGTACCGAAAATCGACTCATCGGTCTCTAGTCCATTTTCTCGGTCCGAACTCATAGCTCTAAAAATTCCAGAAAAATTCCTATAATTCCTCAAAATTATAAAACACTCGATCCCATACTCAATTCTCAATTTCCAACTCCCAAGATTCAATTCTCACTCTTAACTCAGCTATACAACTCAATTATTTTTAAATTTTCAATCAAATCACAATTCATCATATTTAACTATTCAATTCAAATTATCGCTTAATTCTCAATAACTCAATAAATCATCTCTAACATAATTATCTCAAAATTCACAATTCAACTCATAATCACAATTTAAAATGCTGGAACAATCATGAATGCATGTCACTATGTATGCATGTGCAATTAACTCATTTATCACTGATGCAGAGGCAAAATACACGTGCAGTTCAATTTTGAATGCACCCAATGCTAACCCATCCAAATTACCGATATGCCCATCACATCGGTAACGGGATGTTACACTCTTAGTCCAAAGAGGCTATAGGGAGCCAAGCATTACCAGTAGACCAACTCTTAATCAATATGTCCAAAGTCACAATCTCATCGATAATATACATGTTAAATAAGTATCGGATTGGGAGCCAAATATCAATCAAGATCGGTCTATATCATATCTCAATTTCATATCACAATCATCTCTCATAATCAAATTAGTGCATACTTGGTCTTGATGCATACTCATCAGGTGGCACTTCCTACATATTTTTTTTCCTCCTCCATAATCATAATCAAACACATCCATAAATAATCCAATTTTCTATCACACAATTTCACAAAAAGAGAACAAGTCATATAAGGATCATTATAATGCATATAGTATGCCATAAGTACCTAAATTCGTATGCATATACTTAGATATTGCTGGATCCTGTTTTTGGAACCCAACCTCGAAAACATAAATCGAAAAACAAAGTGGCGGAAAGCGAAAGAGAAATCAAATAAGGCGCGTGCGGGCAGTAAACGAAGGAAATCGAATCTGAAAGAACGGAACACAAACAAAAATAGGCCCAAAAGCAAAACAAATGAACGGACGAACTCAAAGGCGAAAGTCCTTATACTTTCAAAAAGCGTGATCACAAAGCGTGGCAGAAAATTTAAAGCGTGATCGCAGAATTTTCAAAATGCAAGCGTGGACGACAACCAAAGAAATCAAAGCAAACGGAAACCAAAGGAAGCGAAAGCTTAGGGAGCCAAAGAAATCGAATGGCTCGGAATCAAAGAAAACAAATCGCTGAAGGAGAAAAACTTAACTCCGAGATCCGAAGATGAATACTTGTAAAAACAAAGCAAACGTGTCGCGTTGGAAAACTATAAGACAATCGGTCTAAACCAAGCCAATTCGGTATAAAATTTTTTCTTTTTCATTTTATTCATCTTTATTCAAAGCAATTCACTTTTTCAATTGAAAAATCATCCATCCCTCAAAACATTTAACTCTTCAAAAACAATCATATCTCATCAATTTAAACAAAATCATATTTTTCTTTTGCTATAAAATCTCCCACATGATTTACACACAATCAAGCCATAAACAAAGAGCACTTCAATATTTCCAATCCATCAACATAATCATCGGACTTCCTGTCCGGAATCCAAACACAATCAAACACATTTATATTACTCAAAGCGCTTCAATAATTCTCAATCATCAATATCATCGGACCTCCTGTCCGGAATCCAAACACAATCAAACACATACATACCCATACACAAATTTATATCCCAAAATCCATACGCAAATCCATAAACCATTTACATATTCCAAAAGAAACGCATTACCAAACAATAGTGGCATTTTCAAGCCACAATACAACATCCAAAAATACGCAAGAATACAAAAGTCCCAAAATTCTCAACATATCTAAGATCTAAATCTTACAACAATTTAACTTCAAAAACATCATACACATAACGAATGGACATCTTGACTTTCTTTCATCTGATCTCCCTCTTGATACCTGGAGATAGGGATGAAAGGGGGTGAGCTTTACAGCTCGTGGATAACATGTTTATAACAGAAAAATAAGCAAAAACCATTTTCGAAACTCATTGTCATTTTATAAAATTTCACGGTTGAACCATCAATTGCTTATTTATCAAAATTCTCAACTTTTCAAAACATTTATGAACACTTTTCAAAAAATGTACGCAGTACACTTATAAACAAAACAAAGCACATAACACATCAGAAACGGTTTGGGTCGGCCCAGAAACATAACGTACTACACATTCCCGCATAGCGGTCCTGTGTAGCCGTGAACAGAACGTACTACACCTTCCCGCATAGCGGTTCGGTGTAGCCGTGAACTTATGGGAGTCCTAAAAGGAACTCCAATGCTGTTAACGGGCAGGACAAGTGCACTTGACCATCTTATGGGACCTAACCAAACCCACATAACAAACAATTCACACTTGAAAACAGAATTGCCCAAAGGCACTTTTTGAAAGCTTAGTTTTCATAATCATGTTATATTCAAACACAATGTCATTCACAAATTCAACCAAAATTCGCATAACAATTTTTCAATCATTCAAACACAAAGAAAGCAATAATTTTAGCAATATTTTCAAATCAATCAATCAAACATTCAATTGCATCAATTTTATCAAATCATTCAAAACAATAAATCTAATCATTGTAACAAATTTTCAAATCATTTTAAAACATTTTCTTTTCTTGATTTTTCGAAAACATACAATTGGCTTATAATTCAAATCATAAACATGGTACCCACCTCATTTCCATGCTTAATTTCTTGTCCAAAACTTCTCTTTCTCTATTTCATCTCTTAATTTCCTTCTTAAGGCAAAAATTCCCTAATTCATGAAATTCCAAAATTAAACAATTCATCACATACAAGCACCAAAATTCAACTTAGAAATCACAAACCCTGAAGCTATCTAAATTATAATTCTATCATAATCCAACAACTAAAATTTTTCTCTTACCTTAAACCTTCACCAAATTCAAAATTTCTTAGCTCATAAGGGAGCTCTCATCTTCTTCCATCTTTTTCCTTCTTGAATCTACTTCAAAATCCATCTAGAAAGCTTGGAAAAAATCAAAACCCTAACCTTTTTTTCTTCTTTCTTCTTTCTCCACCGAAGTCTCTCCTCTCTTTTCTTCTTTTCTTTTGTTTCTTTCTTCTAAATTTCATGCTTCTCTTCCTTTAAGAACAAGGCCCACATGTCTTTAAGAGAAATGACCACTTTACCCTTCCTTATAAGCCTTAAAACTTAAAACCTTAAGTGATCTTTCACTTTTGCCCCTCATGCATTCTTAACACTTTAATCACCTATTCTTTATGTGTGAGTACTCCAAAGTGGTTTGGTGTAGGATCCAACATATGGTGGGAGTCGAGACATCACTATTTGATTAGCAAAGAATATTGCAATGGTATGTCAATCGTACTCAAAACAATAAGGTTAATGCCATATTGTTCAAAGCTGTTTTCACTCAATCCATTTATCAATTATGAAAAGAAAGTAATACCATAGTGTACAAGCATGAAGCAACCAAAAAATATGAGTTAGTAGATAAAATCTTGAATGAAATTCGATTGAGCATAGTGGCAAGAAGCGATGAGCATCAACTGACCCGAGTATGTAAGTGAGATGGCATATATGATCATAGATATGATACCTTTTGGTTTTTATTTCTGATTCTGGATAGTCCCTAATTGATCCTCCATGTGGAGGCTTGTTAGTAACTATAAATAGTTAGGGGTGACTTAGTTTTTACTCTCTTTTGTATACTGCTATAGTTTAGCATCCGTTAACTCAATACTATTTCAATTTTCAAAAAAGTATAGCACCCACACGTCCTCATGTTCAGACTATGTTCAAATTAGGGCCATTATATTTCTCCAAGTTATTGCAATATACCTTTGTGTTCAGTTTATGTTCACTAACACGGTGGTAATATGAACCCGTGTTCATCCTTGCATTGGTACCAATTCTTATGTACAAGTTTCAGAAAGGCAAATGAAGCAACAGAGAGTAACACGGTTAAAACACATCAAACTTTTAGCGTTGTTATTGGGGAATCCTTTGTTAATATTAATCCCCCAATAATAGTTTTGAACACTTTATAAACACGGCCTGTGTAATACTTGTATAAAGGAACACCTAAGTGTGTCAATCACATATCCCTAGTACGTGAAGAAGCAGTAAATAACCAATTTTGAACACGAGACTAATCCACCGCTATCTGAATTTCTAGGTATCCTATAAACATCAAGGTAATGGGAACACTCCCTATATTGTCCAAGTAAAAGTTTCTAAGCTTTTTCATGTATAAAATGGGGAAGATAGGGTAATGTGTTAAGTTTATGTTTCAATGACATATAAAAGCAGAGAGCCCCCTTTTTGAATCATATCACGACCCCTTATACTTACCGTGTTTGACCACACACCTTCTTGTAGAGGTCTTATTCTTAATGCGAAAAGGAATTCTAAAACTTATATAAAATGTCACTAACACGGTACCATATCCTCACCCTATTTATCTCGTGCATCTTTTATTTCTTTATTATCATGTCTGCCTCGTGCCTACCTCATGTTCTAAGAACATTAGACCATGTTTTTTCTCATATTATTGTTATTTATCAAACATGCTTCCATGTCACTCTTTTGCATGTTGGTTTGTGCTATATAGCTAATCGATTAGTTATAGTTTAGTGACACTTATTTAAAGGCATTCCTTATCTTGTCAATGTTTAGATGAATATGATAAAATTCATGAGATAATTATATATTACGAATAAAATTTTAATGAGATTATAATTATGAGATTCATATTGCATTTATATATTATTCCTAAATTGTGTTTAGTTATTGTTCTATTAAGACTAAACATCGATAAAACATAAAAAGATTATCATACATTATGTTTTTTCTTATGAAAAAAGTAGTCAATCTTATAGAAAAAAGTATGTAGATACTTAAACAACGTGTAAGTGTTAGTTATAGAACAAGTTCACTGATCATACCCAATATCCACTTGGAACATTACTTGTATGTCTATGAAATTTCTTATTGTGATAATTATATAAGTAATCATTTGACTTAAAGTCTCAAAAGTTATCTTGTAAGAGGATTATTAAGTTTTTTTTTGTATTACTTATGACTTATTCTAATCATAGGTCATTCATTAGGTAGTAATTGAATATAATATGAACTATATGAAGGTTGTTGAGTGGCCAAAATATGATTTATTACTCTAAAGTAATTAGGGAGAATGTTCTGTTATTATCGATTAGTACTGATTCAAGAAATCCTTGGTAAAAGTGAAATGATGCTTTGTAAATAGTTTACAAAATGTCATTACTTGAATCGATAATCAATAACAAAGAACTGATATGATTGGACTCAAAATAAAGCAAACATTCATTCCACGATCTATGTTTAATCAAACTATTATATGATAAAATGATTGAATTATACGAAAAAATCATACACATAAATTTTAGTCAAAATCACTTTGGCATTTCTAAATATTTTAGTGATAATGATGTTTTGTTAAATGTCAATCTTGATATATGATTATAAATTATTTAATTGGATAATTAAAGATAAATTAAAAGGAGGTTTAGTTTATCTAATTCTAATTCTAATTATAAAATCTATAATAATTGCTAATATGTTTGGAAACCTAACGAGTCTCACATAATGAATGAATTGAAAAAAACAAAGATATTTTAATCAAATTAGACTTGATTGTAAATTTAGGAAACTTTATGATTAAATATGAAATATTTAATAAATAAGGATTAATATGAGATATTAGATCTTATTTGGACATAATTGATATTTAAATGTTATTTGTAATTCTAATTCAATTCACTTCAATTAAATTACTAAGATGTCCAAAACTTATTATAAATAAGCTTAAGCTTTACTAAAGCTATAACTTATTTCTTAACTTTCTCTGTAAGAGTTACATAATTCTTTAAACCTGTTTTATGGATACTTTTATAGGCCAAACATTTGTGCAGATCTATGGTGATTGAGATAGATCAATTTCAAAAATGGTTCGTGGGATATGACAAGAATATTATCAAGCTTTAGAATAAGATATAAATCAAGATTTATGTTTTATTATGATTGATGGTTAATTATTTTATAAAATTAATGTGACCTTAGTTTTTAGGAAATCAAAATACAAAAAAGTTTTATAATTATTCTGTTACAGTCAGAATTTGATCTTCTCTCAATTTTTCAATAGTATAGACTTTGTATTCCCTTTAAAACAGGTCTAATATGCTCTACGTGGTGAACACAACCTTAACATAGTACCATGTAAGGCCTATGTTCACTTATGATATAATGTTCCAAAAATCATTTTGCATCATTTCTCTTCAACTTTTCTTTAATGTTTTTAATTTCGTATCGTATTAGCCAGAAATTGATAGGAAACAGTCTTCTTTGATATCGGTCGTCAATACCTGTGATTTTGCTTGGTACTGGCCGGCATTTTAAATAGCAGCCGAATATTGACCAATATCGTAAGTTTTGAAAAATATAGGGACTTTTTTGCAAAAAAATCAAAACTTTTAACAAAAAGTTACAAAATTACCCTAAATGCTTATGCTTCCCTCCCTTTGTATAATCAAATATATTTATTTATTTATACTAAATATGGCACCTTTTTTAATTATAATTGTTAATGATATATTTATTATATTAATTAAATAACACAAAATGATGCCTCATAAAATTATTGTTAATTAAATATATTCAAAAATAAATACCATTATTAAATCAATTTTCATAATATTTTTATATAATTATGTGTAATGACTTTT
>JANKYF010000225.1:5130248-5141123 GCA_029829435.1 Erythroxylum hondense | reverse complement strand
AACAGAAAAGAATCACAGCAGAATCCTAATTAACTGGCGGTGTAATAATAAAGATATATGGGGCATGGAGCTGCGTTCTGAACACATTGTGAATGGTCAACTCTATCTGCTTTCGTATGACAACAAGGCATGTGGCTGTGGACACGACTAGCGATACCAAGTACTAACCCCGAGAGTTCGGGGGGGCTCCCTCAATTTATGATTATGATGGCCACAAAGCACCGAAATCCAGTTGAATCAACAGATATTCATATAACCATATGAATATGGAAAGAAAACAAACAAGACGCTGTTTCTTCCAGAATTGCCATTTGTTGCGATGTCCTGCATATAGGCTTCTCCTCCACAAGATTGTGATATGTATCGGTTATGTGTTATTTTCAGCTACTTAAAATCTGCATGCGCCCTACATATTGATTGGCAAATACTTTGACTCGTAGTCAATAGGGAATGTAATTATTGATGTGTCATAATTTTGACTCATTTTTAGCATTCATAATTTTTATAATCTTATTTTAATATGTTTAAATTTAATATTTTATTATTTCTGTAGGTTAAAGTATGAAGATGCTATTCGAATAGAAAAAATTAGGCCTTAATTTAAATTCAAAATTTTAAACAACAGAAAATTTTCAACAATAATCAAGGATGAATCAAGGAGATTTAGGCTAATAAAACATTTTATTTTGTAGATTGAGATCAAATTGTTTGAATCAAAGCGAAATTTGCAAAAATGATTTGGTAAAATTTTTGGCATGGGCACACTTAATGCAAACTGTAATTTCTAGACTTTGAATATACAAAGAGAAAAATGTGTTTAAAATGGTTTAAATCTTATCTTGGCCAAATCTAGGTGAAAATTAATGAGGTTATGATCTAGAAGATCCAAAAAATCGTAACCACAACATTCTTACATCAGTTTCAATGGCAAGAAATAAAGCCAAGATGTGAAGGAGAAAAGCATCATACATTCTAGCTGTTAAGATATATGTTATGATATTTTGAGCATTGTTTGTAATTGGACATCTTTGGTTTTCTGTAAAATTTCACCATGATGAGTATTCTACTATATGTGAGATTCTTTGAAGATGACGTTTATTTGAAATAAAATCCTAATTATGATAGGAATTAATTGGAATAAAATTATCATATCTTGATTAAGATAAGATGCAGATTTTTGGTGATTTTTGGACTCTTCTTGACAATCTATTTCAGTAGTTTTTATCTATCTAAGGCAATTGATTTTTTTGCTTATATTATCTACGTTGGACAGCTGTGTTCTCTACCTTTTTGCATGAATTTCTGGGATTATATTGTTGTTGTGGGTGAAAAATGAGAAGCACATTATGAATTGGCAATTGTAATTTTAGGGGATCTTGGGTTATCTTTCACAGCTGATTTTTATGGAGATTTTATCCACTTCTGGCAGCTGTGTTCTCCCCTAGGTTGTGTGATTTTTTGGGCTGTCCAAGTTGTTGGTTTTGGGCAAAAATCTCTAGCAATTTTCGTGTGTTTTTTGCAACTGTATTTGATTTAACGTTTCTATGATGAAACGCTTGTTATTTTGTTGAGTTTTCATGGCGTGAGATGTTTATTGACAATATCAAAACTTCACAACATATTTCTTGGTGGAAAACTTCCTACTTTTTTGTTAACGAAGCTATATTGTTAGATTCGTTGTTTTCTATCCTAAATGTTGTCATTGTTTATGTCTTTATTGTTTAAATCATTTGAGTTGTTTAATTCTTATCTTTATTATAAAATGTTATTGTGAAAATCCTTTGTTGAGATTAACACGAGATGATCTTGTTATTGAAAGTTATTTACTTTCACGAGTTATGAGGATGAGAGATAGTGCCAAGAGTTTGATGAGTCGGCTCTATAATTTCTTGAATAAAACTATTGTTGTTTCTTGGTAAAATTGATTAAGCTAGGTGAGGTCCCTGCAGACGTAGACAAGGTGTGTCGAACTGCGTTACCAAATTTTAAGTGTTAATTTGTTTATTTCGTGTTTAATTTTTTTGTTTACGTTTGTCCTAGAAAATTTACAGTTGCTGACACAGTTACTTTATATCAAGCAACCACAAATATAGTTTAAAGTACTGCGACTGATTCATAATTTTAGTAAAACTATATCCTTTCAAATTTTCAATTGATATCAGAGCGTAGGTCACTAAATTAGAACTGAGTACGTCAAGTTGGTGCAAATTTGTGTTTTGCAATTATGACTATAAGACAAGGAGCATCAATTACTAGGTCACTGTTATTAGATGATTCAAATTATCCGGCTTGGAAATCAAGGATGAAAGTATTCATTCAAGCATAAGGAGCTATGGCATGGACTTCGATATTGAATGGTTGGTCACATCCAATGACGATTGATCAAAAGAATGAAGTGGTACCTAAAGATCCATCTAAATGGACAAGAGCTGAAGAAGAGGAAGCACTTAACAATTCTCATGCATTGCATGCAATCTTCGATGTTGTCGATGAAGGATGTTTTAGTATGATTTCAACCTATGAATGGGCAAAAGAAGTGTGGGACACTCTAAAAACGATACACTCAGGATCTAAATCTATAATAGCTTCGAAACTTCAGATGTTGGTCGTTAGATTCGAAAAGTTTAAGCTCGATGAAGTGATACTATTGAAGACTTCCATTAGAGGTTGTGTGACATTGCTAACAAAGCACATCAACTTGGGCAAAAGTTTTCGAATATGAAACTTATCAAGAAAACCTTGAGATCATTACCTCCAAGATTTATACCGAAAATTGCAGCCATTTAAGAAGTTCATGATATCAATAAATTTTCCTTAGATGGGGTAATTAAGATTCTTACAAGCTTTGACTTGAATTTGTTGAGATAAACATGAGAAGAACAAAGGATTAACATTGCAATCAAAGTTGGAAAGGCCGTGAATGATTTAGGAGATGAATTTGATGATAATGATGATATGGTGTCAACAATAAGAAATTTCAACAGGTGGCTAAATAAGGTGAATAAAGATAGACCAGCATTCAGACAAAATGTTGGGAGCTCAGCAAACAACAATTTCAAATAGTAGCCAAAGACTCAAAGAGGTGAAAGGAAAGTAAAGAAGATTCAATGTCATAAATGCCAAGGTTTTAGACATGTGCAAGCAGAATGTGCTAATACTCTTAAGAAGAGAAAAGAAAAGTCATACACCAGCACTTTGAGCTAAAAAGAATCTAAAAATGAATATTGCAGCAAAGAAGAAATTATGAGTAATCATGCTGCATTGGTTGCTTTAATTAACAAAAGTTCAGTTGCTTCCTTAGTAGCAACTACTGAAGAAACTGACAACGAAAATACAAATGTTTCAATTCTAAATTCAAATTCAGATTGTGACAACAATGATAATGATTTAGAATTCAAAAAGGAAGACATCTGCAAGGCCTATGAATTAATGTATGTCAAGTAGGGGAAAACGTGTAAGCTGAATGAGAAGCTAAAAAGGGAAAATTCAGCAATGAAGGACATCATTCATGATCTAGAGATGAAGTTGTTGTCAACAATATATGAACTTAATGAAACAAAGATAAAGCTGGTCAATACCGAAAAGAGAATAAGAATGTTGAATGATGGTACCGTGAAGCTAGATCAATTGCTGGAAATTGGGAAAAACAAAGGTGACTTTCAAGGTGTTGGTCACAAAGGTGAGTGTTCTAAGTTGAATGATGAGAAAAACAATAATGCTAGATTTGTCAAAGGAGAAACTTCAAGAAAGAATCGAAAATTTATACCTACATGTCACTTTTGTGGAATAATCGAGCACAAAAGGTTGAAGTGCTACAAGTTGTTTCAAATGTTTCAAAGAGCTCAAAGCAAAAAATCCCCGACAATCTTTGAAGAATTTTTAACAACAACCAATGTTATCAAAGCAAACTTGGGTTAAAAAAAGGGCTCACACATCAAAATAGACACACAAGGGAGTTAATACCAGAAATTATCCAGATCCATAGTTAGTGGTTACTGGAAAAGAAACTGGTTAGACAGAGAACCAGTTAGTTGCTTCGGAGGAAGAAACCAATTAGGCAGTTGATGATAGAGTTAATGTGACGATGAATAAGGCAAAGTTTGAATTTCTTCGAGGGGCACAAGGACTGTGTAGTTTACAATTTTAAAGTATATTGATATTTTTTATTAAAAACAAAACAAAAAATAAAAAAGGGTCAAAAGACTTTTAAAATTTTCAATTTATGAGTTTTCTAAGGTTTTGGTGATTGGTGTGTTTTTGGTTTTTTTCCTTACTTGCTGAATAGTAGATTTGATATAAAAATGAGGCTCTACTTGATGATTTGAGAATTATGCTTTTGGATTTTGATTTACGGAGTTATATCAAGAAAATGTTGATGCTTGATTGGAGACCTGTAGGAAGATTTAGGTTTTCTATGATTTTGTTTTTTCAATTTTTATCTATGTTTCTCTCTATATTGTGGGTTGTATGAGTTTGGACAATATGCATATAGTTTATATGAGGAGGAGATTGTTTAAGTTTGATTATAATTCTTTGAATGTATTTTTTGAGTTTATAAATTTAATCAGTCGCACCTGGACGACTTTAAAGTGAGTAATAATATGTTGGCTAGTGTTTTGAATGGTGGTAAATTGTCATCTTGACCTTCTGTTGCTACATTACGTGCTTATGATTCTTCCACTATGCCTACTATTGATTCTTATGTCTCCTTATTCACTGAGATTGATCATATTGAAGGTAATTTTCAGGGGGAGAATTCACAGTATCTATATGCATTTTAGTTCTTTTTGGCATCTTTTTGTCTCAATAATGAGAAATATGGTTGGTTGGATGATGTGGTGGCTATGGTTGTTTTGTTTACTTGGAGAACTTGGATGCTTTGTTTACATAATTGTGGTTGTTTTTTTGTTAACTTTGGATTATTGTTTATTCAAATATTTGCCAATTGCTTAAGTGAACTTAATGAACTTGTTGTTATGTGAACTTAGATGTTAGTTGGAAGTTATTTGAAACTCGATGTTCGATTAAGAGAGAATTCCTATATGTTATGTGGACTTAATGTTATATGTCCAATTATCTTCTAAGGGAAAGTTTTGATATGTGACAAATAATGTCAAAAAGGGGGCTATTGTTAAGATATGTGTTATGATATTTTGGACATGATTAGTAATTGGACATCTTTGGTTATTTGTGAAATTTTACTATGACAAGTATTATACTCTATGTGGGATTACTTGAAGATTAGGTTTATTTAGAATAAAATCTTAATCATGATAGGAATTAATTGGAATAAAATCATCATATCTTGATTAAGATAAGATGTAGATTTTTATGATTTTTATACTCTTCTTGACAGCGTATTTCAGTATTTTTTTATCTAAGGCAACTGATTTTTTTGGTTACATCATCTACATTGGACAGTTGTGTTCTCTGCCTATTTGCGTAAATTTTTAAGATTGTATTGTTGTTGTTTTTAGGTGAAAAACGATAAGCACATTATGACTTGGCAGATGTAGTTTGGGAGGATCTTGGGTTATCTTTGGTAGTTGATTTTATGAAGATTCTATCCACATCTAGCAACTGTGTTTTTCCCTAGGTTGTGTAATTTTCTGGGCTATCCAAGTTGTTGGTTTTGGGCTAAATTCTCTAGTAGTTTTCGTGTGTTTTTTTAACTCCATTGGTTTAACGTTTTGGTGATGAAACGTTTGTTGTTTTATTGAGTTTTTTGGTTGTTGTGTGTGAGATGTTTCAGTGACAATATTGAAGCTTCACAGCAGATTTCTTGGTGGACAACTTACTATTCTTTCATTGACGAAGCTACATTATTAAAAAAGTTGCTTTCTATCTTAAGTGTTGGTCGTGGTTTATGTCTTTGTTGTTTAAATCACTTAAGTTATTTAATTCTTATCTTTATTATCAAACGTTGTTGTAAAAATCCTCTATTGAGGTTAACATAAAGTGGTCGTGTTATTAATAGTGATTTACTTTTATGAGTTGTGTAGACGAAAGATAGTGTCAAGGGTTGAGTGAATCGACTTAGTAATGCCCTGAGTAAAACTATTATTGTTCATTGATGAAAGTGATTAAGTTGGGTGAGAGTTTCGCAGATGTAGACAAAGTGTATCGAACTACGTTACCAAATTTCGTGTGATGATTTGTTTATTTTATGTTTAATTTTTCTTTTTTTGTTTGTGCTAGAAATTTGCAATTGCTGACACAATTGCTTTATATCGAGCAACCGCAATATAGTTCAAAGCAGCTACGATTGAACCATAATTTTTGTGAAGCGACATCATTTCAGATTTTCACTAGCTACATTTTTCAACTTTTCAAAGCCCTCTTTTTCCTCCTTTCTTTAGTAGATATTAGAGTAATCTTCCTTTAGATGTAGTTGTAAGAATAGTCATTATTGGCAAAATATTTTATCATTGGTTTATGAAAGTGGAAGTCCTTTTGAAACTTTAAAGGTTGGGAGGTAATAGGATCTTATGATGGAGTGTTTCATTTATTAACATATTGAATTACTTTTCTATGTTTCTATTTTATGATTATTTTCAATTGATTTTTAATACACACGATTAGTTTATTGATCAAAATAATTATTTATTATATTAAAGTTTGAATATGTAAAAGTTCAATTATTTTAATCATTTGTAGTGACTAGGAGTTTTAATTTGTTGTATCAGAAATGATATTCTTAGGAAAAGCAATCAACTAAATTAAATGCAATTGTGAATGTTGTGTTATCTTACTTTAATGATATTTCTTTTCTTCAAGTTATTGATTAATTAATTTTAGATCGTTTTTAAGGTTGTTAAACAATAAAGGTTAATTGAATTATGTGTTTTCAATTAACTAATCATAAGAAAAGACAAATATTTAATATCACATCAAATATATGGTTGATGAAAAAATTATTTTGTTATTAATGATCAATCATAGTTTTAGAAGTAGAAGCAACCGTAAACCAATGTTTGTTTTATTAAAAACTTTCATTTCATTATTTTCCTTATCATAAAATTTCAGATCCCCCTACATTAATTATTTTCTTTCGTAACGATTGGTAAGAAAGAATTCCTTTTAGGATCGAGACTTGCTTTCCTATATTACATTTATTAATTGCAATAATTTAGGAAATAAATGCGGGTATACACGATAAAGCCACAAAATTTTGACTTCATTGTTAAGGAATTTTAAGGCTACATGTTTGTTACAAGGTCTTCTAATGAATCCAATTTACAATATAATCTAGATATCAAAATGGCTATAGAAAAGTTCAGGAAAGAAACAAAGATTTGAAAACAACACAATGTTATAATTGGTGAAACAATGGAAACCATGGCGAACAACCAAACATTATAAGAACTTGTTGGACCATATTTGAATCAACAACCTCACTGCATAACTTCCTAATTTTGATTCTAATGCGACTTTGAATTAAAATATGGTTTAATTCATTTGTTGCATAACTTTTCGTGGTATTGCAAGTGAAGATATGTTCAAACATCTTTAGGAAATTAATGTCAGTATATATAGGATTGAAGCATAATAGCATTGCCGAAGATTAATTCAAAGTGCAAGCTTTCCTACTCTCTTTGAATGATAATGCTCAAGATTAGTTATACTACTTGTAACTTGCTAATATCACCAACAGAACAAAATGAAAAAGTAATTTTTGAAAAAAATATTTTTAGCTTCAAAGGCTACTAACAGTTGAAAGAAAATTTGTGTCATTCGACAGCTTATTAGAGTTATGTTGTAAGAGTATTGGGAACTATTCAAAAGGCTATGTGTCTGTTGTCTACACCACCAAATTAGCAAACAACTTCTAATTCGGTATTTTCGCAAAGACCTTTTTTCCCATTGAAAGGAGATCGAATTCGCTAATGGAAGGGCATTTGTTGACAAAACACTAAACGAGGCACACACATTGATCGCTAGTATAATATCCAATTCTTAACAATTTAATGTGAAGATGGACTATTTAACTCAACGAGTCAATAAAATAAACATTTTCTTTTTAAAATGTATGGATGATCTTACCACACCTGTTGATTAATTTGTCGTAGGAAAAATAAAAGTAGTAAAGGTATGTGGGATTTGTTTAGTTACAGATCATACAATTGACTTGTGTCTTATATTTTAAAACGACTCCACATAACAAGTTAACATAATTGATTTTAAGGAAGAACCTTAACAAAATTATAATCACTTTGCCAACATATACAACCCCAGCTAGAGAATCCATCCAAACTTGAGGTGAAGAGATGGACAGACAAACCAATTAGCTGCATATAATCAGCCATATAAACCTTTGTTTCAATCCATCTAGCCAAGATAATAATCACATCATGTTCAAGCTTCAAATTTAGCTATATCTTTTGAAGAAGAAATTAAAAACTTGGCTACTATTACTTTGAAATTTTAGTAAAAAGCTTGGTCTAGAATAATAAATTTAAAGACTCAAATAGGACAAGTGGTCATTGCCATTAGTTATTTGGAAGCCTAAACCAACAATGAACTTCCCATGAAATAGTGATGAATTCCAAAGAAAATGTAAGTGCTGTATTATTAAGAAGTGGCAAGGAATTAAGACCAAAATATAAGGGGCAATCCGCACTAAAAAAGACTAGAGTTGAGTATAAAAATCAATTTCTAGCACTTCATTAGGTTGAACTAGAATCTAAGGATAAGTCGCTTACTCTTCCCTTAACTACACTTCCTACTTTTCCAAAAAACATTAAAAGATAACCAGAGATGGGAGCGTGATGCTAATTTATATGAGGCATTTTAAAAATATGAGGTAAATATTTCTCTTTTCAATGCAATTAAACAAGTACTTAGATATGCTAAATTCTTGATAACTTGAGATGGGAGCATGATGCTAATTTATATGAGACATTGAGAAAATATGAGGTAAATATTCCTTTTTTCAATGCGATCAAACAAGTATTAAATATGCTAAATTCTTTAAGGAACTTAAAAAAGTTGAAAAGTATTGAGAGAATTAAAGTGAATGAAATTGTTTCAGCAATAATTCGAAAAAAATCTTCCAAAGAAGTGGAAAGATCAAGGTATGATTTTCATCATTTATATTATTGGTGGCATGAGGATAGAAAAAGCAATGCTAGATATTGGTGTATACGTAAACATCATGCCCTGCTCTATTTATTCAACTCTCAACTTAGGACCATTAGAAAAGATTGGCAGTGGCGATTCAATTAGCAGGGAGGTCTAATGCATATCTCAAAGGGTCATTAAAGGACGTCCTTATACACATTAAAGATAGATTGATTTTTTCCACTCACATTTATGTTTTAGATATGAAAATGATGAATAATCTAACACTTATTTTGTTTGAGAAGCCTTTTATGAAAATGACAAAGACAAAAATTGATGTAATATTGAATTTTGATAGGGATGTGATAAAATTTCAAAAATATTGTTATGTAATTAGTCATAACCCTTCAATTGACATGTGGTTCATTGGTTAGTCATCGACTAAATGATAGGTTTAGTCGATAGCAAACCACTTATTGTTCATAAGTAGAGTATGTTCTAACAAAAATGATGATTGAAAATTATTTTTCTATAAAAAGATGATCATAAATTAATTTTTATTAATTAAATCGCCACATATCCAATTTAAAAGAAAATAAGAAAAAGTTTTTTTTTGATAATTCAGAAAAAATCAATTAATAAAAACGAGATATGTACATAACGGTCTTTTATAAGTGCCTCAGGGACACACGACGTGGATTCAAAACAACAGTCGATTAACAACTCAAAACAGAGACAAGAGCTATCCTGTCTTAAAAGGAGGACCTCTCATGACAACTCAGGAAGATAATACAAGTGCAAACAAAATTAAATCTAATAATAAAGTAATGAAAGTGCTCAAATTAGCTGACATTTAAACCACTAAAGATTTCCAACGAGCTGGACAATAACAGATGCTTTAATGGATGCAATTTAGCTTTACCACAATGTCTCACCCACCTAAATATAAGCATCGGAGAAGCAATATTTAAGATGATGTCATTTTCCATCTCGTCAGGACTGCAACAAAATGCGACGTCTGTCTAATATCAAGGGAAAGTATTCGCCTGTACCGAAAAAATATTGTGTTCCTGTTCTCTTACCATCTAACTCATTTATTAATTGGGAGAGAAAAAATAAATGATTATTTTGATACAGGTGAATACGTTCCTATCAAGAACTAATTAAGTTACTTTCTCAAACAGTTAAACCTGCCCTCAGATTCTCTGGCCCAAATATTTTATACTTAGTCTATAATGAATGGCTCAGATCTTCTGATACAGGCTAGGTACAGAGTACGTTAAGTCAGAAGATCTGATCTTGTTAAACCTATCTCAAAAAGTTATAATTGTGCCTTCCTTTGTCCACAGAATTTGGGAGGCCCACTTTTTAAATTTTGGGGGACAGATTTTCTGCTTTAGTAAATTAATTCTTGTTTTATTAAATTATACTCAAATATTTATATAAGATTTTTATCATTTTTTATTAAATCTCATTCACATATTTATACAAAATTACAAAAATATATAAGTGAGTTCTACAAAATATAGTGAAACAGATTAGATTAGAGCTGTCTATTTTTATTAAGGTGTTCTAATTTTATTAATTAATCTGATCTACACATTTGTATAAATCTCAAATAAACATATAGATAAGATTTACTAAAACAGTTTAAAAATTGATTAAACGAAATAAAGTATATTAGCCGAACAGACAATCTAAATCAGATATTCAATTATCTTGAATTTGTATAATCGTAGGTGTTTTTGGTAAGGCGTGATCACCTGTAGTGACGGAGCTATATAGAGACTTGGTGGCCCCCCCCAAGATTTTTTT
>JANKYF010000225.1:5110538-5121311 GCA_029829435.1 Erythroxylum hondense | reverse complement strand
CGATTCCTTTTTTTTAAGATGGTTAAGATTACGAATTTACAACTTAAAAAATGTTATGTATATTTTAATATTATTTAAATTTATCAGCTTAACAATTTAATTTAATAATTGAGTGAATATTTTATGTCTAACTTTACTATATTTAAATCTTATTGCTTTTTACACTATTATGGATTCTTATCTTTTGATTAAAGTAAAAATATTAACAATTGATAAAAAAGTAGGGCAACAACAAATTGGTAACTTTTATACCATTTAGAGTATAATGCAATATATATGTATACTAGGTTGGGCATGTTCAGACTGGAAGTGGCCTAACTCAAGCCTAAGCCTGATTAGGCCCAAATCGGTCAGAGCTCGGTCCAAAATTAATTTTTATAGAATAGTAAAATGACGTTATTTTGCATTACTTGACTATAGTAGCTTGAACTAGAGTCTGAACTCAAACCGCCTAAATTTGAGGTCTAATTAACTCGGGGCTGGCATATTTTAGGCCTTTTTGTAAAGAAGGCATCAATCTACCTCCAACCTGTTAAGTGTGTACCATTCAAAGGGAAAGAAACAATAAATTGTTCAAGCATTAAAAAAGGGGCAATCATGAGTTAGCTCACATAATTTGTTACTAGATAAGGGAAATTATCCAAGTTCATGATTCGACATCCTTGAAAAGAAGATAAAGCCTAGATCTTAGCTAAAAAGAGACCCATTTAGCGGATTAAATTCTTATGGTGTTTGTTGCTTTAGTTCTAGTTAAAGTTAGCTTGGCTTTATTGTAATCTTTCATTTGTCATTAATTTTGTACTCCTTTTCGGCGTTTTAATGATTCTTTTACTTTTGAAAAAAATTTGGTAGCTGCTCCAAGTTGAAGGGCTCATCTTTCAATTTGCCCATTCAGGTGTCTTAGTGAAGATAATGTTGGGAATACCATATCAAATTTAGCATCAAATTAAGTTCTGGTTTGATATTATACGAGTATCAGTTAATACCAGTACCGTTTGCGGTAATTTTTTAAATTTATGAAATAATTTCTGAAGTTTTTTAAAATTATAAAATAATTCATTATCATATTATACAGTTGTATTGTATATTTTTAAGCCTGACTCTAAAAATTAAAATCATAAATAATAATTACAATTAATATGAAATAAAAATAATTTTCAGATATTTCACACATAAATAATAACTACAATTAACATGAAAAAAGACAATCATCATCATACAATATAAAATTAAGAACAATACAAATTATTAAAAATATTATAATGTCATCATATAGTAAATAATAACTGCATTGACCCCTGTTATCATTTGATAAAGAATCCTCACCATTGATAGGAACTTCATCATCATCATCATTTAAATTCAATGCATCAAATGGCATGTCAATACTTTCCCATCCAATATTATCTTCCAAGTCATCCACATCTACCAAACCCGATTTCTCAAAAACCCAATCCTCTAGAAGATCGATATTATCAATGAAAATTGGATCTATTGAACTACTTGTGCTATTAAGAGTCCTAGTAAATAATAAAATTTAATTATTAGAAAATTATAAGAAATTATGTAGAAATTAATAATGATAATAGCATACCTTTCCCGAAGCTTTAAATTATAATGAACGAATACTAAGTCATTCAATTTCTTGTACTCCAATTTATTCCTTTTCTTGGAACGGATGAATTCAGATGTATTCTAGATTCATTTACAGCCTGTTGCACTCACACATTGACTTAAATCTCGAATTGCAAACCTTTGCAATTCTAGAACACCACTTGCAATTTGATCTCACAAAAAACTGTAAGTTGTAAGATAACAAAAGTAGTGTTATAAACAAAATAAGGTGTAATTAATTTTCAACAAATAAGAAAAAAGGAAAAAACTAATACCTGAAGAAAGTTTTGCTTTTTGTCGAATAGCAATTGGCAATCCAAAATTCCCAGAAGATAGTTTATAAAGCTTCATTTGTGAGCTCAAGAGATGAATAACATTCCTCTACCAACTTCAGCTTTCTTTGTAAAATCCAGTCTGAAATATATACTAAGATTCAAAAATGCCCCAGCTGCAATAATGGAGAAGAACGTTGTCTTTTTCATCGCTCATTGATGGTTGCAAGATACAGTGTGTTCAAAGAATGGCTATGTTTCAAATTGGCATTGATTTCTTTCTTCGCCCTCTCTATGGCATCCAAAAAATAACCTATTGTTGGCTTTGCTTCATTATCAGCCAAGCAAAGTACCCTCATCAAAGGCTTACAAACTTGGATAATAAATTGATATTTAGACCAAAATTCTCTATCTTTCAGTATAACGATGGAAACCTCTAATCCAACATTAGACCTGACATGTAAAGATGCAACTCACTTATCACTTGTAAACATTTGTCTTAACACTTTCTTCATTGAAACAAAAGACTGAAGTGATAAGAAATTTATTGCAAATCTTATCATACCAAGACAACACAAATTCTTATCATTGGTAAATTCATTTCTCATTAAATTCAACACTCATGCACGTTTATAGATGAACTTGGTCACCTTTTTAGCTTTCTATATAGTCTCATCAATAATAGTAAAATACCTATAATCTACTATATTCTCTAATATTAGGTCAATGCAATGTGTAGCATAAGGAGTTCAAAAAACAGAAATATACTTATTTTATAACCTCCTTCTTGTTGCTTTATGGTAATGAACTGAACAATATTTTATAGCCCTACTTTATTCACAACTTCATCGAATATCTCAAATAAAGTATCCATATTTTTAAAAAGGTCAAATACACCATTAAACTTCAAAATATTGAGTCACTTGCAGAATAAACCAAAAAATTAATAATAAGCTCTTATCTCCTATTTGTCCAACCATCGCATATGAATGAACACCCATAAGTAGCCCAATTCACTCTTCTTTTTGCCAAATAAATTTTAATTTTAGAAACTAAGTAACTCAAAAGCTTACCTCTTAAGTCATCAATCGAACGAGCTCGTATCTCAGACCAAAAAAAGCTTAGCATCCACTATAGGCTGATAATAGTAAGATTGAGAAGCATTGAATGATGAACTTGTATTATACCACTATCTAGCTACTGTCATATCTATATTGTGAGTTACATCTCTTGATTGCATGACATTACAAATTAAAATTTGAGCTCCAGGAGTTGTTCATGGTACAAAAAAACTAGTCACTTGTCTTCTTCTGTTTGTCACATCAAGTCCAACTATAACATCCACTTCTTCCTGGGCCTGGGATGGAACACTGCCACTACCACCTTTAACATTTCCACAATCATCACGAAAACTAATAGACGAACTTTCATTACTAATTTCATAGTTCAGTCTCTCCCTTCTATCTTTCTCGTGTTAGTATTTTTTAAGCAAAATTTTCATTTATCACTTCACATCATGAATTGCTTTTTACAAGGTTCTACATCTCCTTTAACCCTAGCTAAATGCTTCTTTAATTGAGTGATTCTTCTACCTTTCAAATGCTTGTTAGAAAACAAGCAAATTGTATCATACTTGGGACTAATGCAGCATAAGCCCAAGCTAGATCATTGTATCTTTCTGAAGTAGTTTTATTAGGAGTACTTGAATTTCCATCCTTTTATTTATAATAATAAATGAAGATATTAGTTTTGTAAGAAATTAATCCTTTAGTAGTTTCAAAAAAAAAAAGCAATGCTAAGTCCTTCATGAGGCAATGTAGCATAAATAATGTATGTATATTCAACCTAAAGAAGTAAATATTTATGAAACTAGAGTAAAGTTTAGAAATAGAGAGACTTTCATATTGGAGAGTGGTAAATTCAAGCTAAATTTAAAATCGACGTACAATGTTATGCTTTGTAATCTTGAAGGTTCAAAGATTTAAGATGATGACTCAGTAAATCCAAAAATTTAAGTCACAATTTGAACATCGTTAACTTCACTTAACATGTTCATCTTTATACTTGTTTTTTCAAGAATAGGATTATAGCCATCAACATATCTTTATAAATCCTTGCCTTTAATAAATATCTTGAAATGGAATGCATAAGTTGAGTAATTTTTTTTCATTAAGATGAACTAAGAAACTGTCACACTTATCCAAAGACATAATGTCAAGGTACTATAAATGGGATAAAAATGGATTAATAAAAAAAATAAGAATTTAAATAGGCAAAGACTATTAGATATTGAGATGGATTAGTTTTGGGATAAATAAAAGGTGAAACTTGAGTTGAGATAGACAAAAGACCAAACAAAAATGAGATTAGACAAGGTCTTTGATATCATGACAACTTAGAGATATTTTAAAAATTTTGTGGCTAGAAATATTCATGATTAGATTTTACCTTGTTTGTTAATTTACTATACAATTACAATGACCTAATTTTATACTCAACTAATTTTTTACCCAATAACCAAATATCATTACACTAATTTTAAGAATATGTCAATTAATTATTTACTTTAAAGTCTTTACATTCTCGGTTTTAATTTAAGTTCAAACTTTCAACTTTCTAACTTTAAATTCATGCACGTCGTGCATTTCAATCTTCCAAAAACTTAAGATAAATCCCATATTAACTAAGTCACAACCAATAAACCAAACTAGACATAAACAAAAACAAAACTGTGTATCATTTCATTCAACTCCAATCTAGTATGCAACCCAACACAAATCATAAATCCAATTTGCAATTTAATACTAACTTCCATCTTCCAACCCATTCATAATCACATATACAATTAAGTAGAAAAAATCAATTGAAAACACACCCAAAAGAATTAACAATGTATAGCTTCAGTTTTTTGGGTCGGGTTGAGTTTGGATGTGGAAATTTTCCAGATCTGGCGATTCCAAATGTGATGGTGGTAGCAGTGTTGGACGATGGTGGCAAAAGGAGAGTGGAGCAGCATAGAGAAGGGTTAGGTTGAAGTTGTTCGATGGTGCTGCAATTTTGGTGGAAGAGGGTTATTGGTGCGGTGGTGACGTGGAGGAAGTTGTGCATTGTGTGGTGGTCGATGGTCCTATTGTCAACGGAGAAGGAGAAGCAGTTGTTGAAGAGGAGAATGAGAGAGAGAATGGAGAGAGTGTCGTGTGATGTGAGGGAGAACAGAGGAGGAGAAAGAAAGAGAAAAAATGAGAGATGAAATGAAGCAGATGGGTGTTAAGGCGGGGTAGGGGGTTAGGGATAAATTTTTCATTTTTGCTAATCAGTCCCTCAAGTTATTGAAACTTACAGTACCTACTGGTATACGACTGGTATTTTGAATATCAGCTAGTACCAAGCTAAAACACCCGATACTGGTCGGTAATATAAGTGCTGACACTGTTTCATTTTTTGACATACGGAATGATATTTATTACACTGCATACAATGGTCATACAGACCCATAGTCCTCGATCATTTTTTACTACATCAGTTATTCCATGCTTTTCAAATCTACTCCTAACCCTACGTACCTTACCTAGGAAAATAAATTTCCTCACTGACGTTAGGTTATACTTGATGAGTTCACTTCTTTCCATTGCAATGATATTTGGACTCTTGTTGCTCCTTTACCAGATGCTAACATTGTCGGGTTTAAACAGGTGTTTTGCATCAAACATAATCCTGAGGGCACTATTCAGTGCTATAAAGCTCGTTTAGTTGTCAAAGGTTTTCACCAAGCTTCAAATATTGACTATATTGACATCTTCAATCCTGTTACCATTCGTTTCATCCTTACCATTGCTCTTTCTAATTGACCTTCGTTTCATCCTTACCATTGCTCTTTCTAAAAATTGGTCAATCTGCCAACTTGATGTCAATAACACCTTTCTTCATGGTCGTCTTCAGGAACAAGTCTTCATGTCCTAACCTCCTAGTTTTTAAGATCCTAACTATCCTCATCTTGTCTTTCATCTTCACAAAGCCCTATATGGTCTTAAATAAGCTCCATAAGCTTGGTTTAATCATCTCAACCAAAAACTTCTTGAGCTACACTTTACTTCCTCCAAATCTAACCCTTCTCTCTTCATTAATACCACTTCCTCTCAAATCACATTCATCTTAGTTTATTTGGATGATATTTTGGTTATCGGTTCATCTCCATCCTTCATTTCCACCCTTATACAAAATCTTTATTCCACTTTCTTCATTAAAGACTTAGGCTTGCTACATTGTTTTCTTGGTCTTGAAGCCACTTCCACATTCATCAGTATTCTTCTTACCCAAACTAAATATACCAATGATCTTCTTCTTCGAACAAGTCTTGATCATTCCAAACATGTTCAGACTCTAATTACTTCATCGTTCCCTTTATCCAAAAATCACGGCACACTCCTTTCTGACCCTTTTAAGTACTAAAGTACTATTGGTGCTCTTCAATATCTCTATCTTACTCCCCCTAACTTTCAATTTGCTATGAATAAGGTCTCCTAGTTTTTATATTGCCCCACTGATGCACATTGGATTACAATTAAATGGACTCTTTGTTATCTTCGCTCCACATCATCTCACGACATTCACTTTCTCAATTCCTCCTCACTTCAATTGCATGCCTACTGTGATGCTAATTGAGTTGGTTGCCTTGACTATTGTCATTCTATTTCTGGATATTGCATCTATCTTGGGCCTAATTTAATCTCCTGATATGCTAAGAAAAAGCATATTATTACTAGATCTAGTACTGAAGCTGAATATCGAAGCATTGCTTTAAATGCAGCAAAACTTTATTATATCACTTCTCTTCAGGGAGAAATTGGTTTATCCAATGTGACACCCACTCTCTAGTGTGATAATCTTAGTGTTATATTCCTTGCTTTTGATATGATCAATCATGCTTGTGTTAAGCACATTAAAATTGATATACATTAAAATTAACAAAGCACTCTTCATCAGACACATCACATATTGTTCTTCAAATTGCTGATGTTATGACGAAGCCTTTATTCTCTTCAGCGTTCCAATGTCTTCGTCACAAGCTCACGATTGCTACTTATCATGAGCTTGAGAGGGGCTGATAAAGTTTGATTTCCATGTATCTTAACTATTTGATCTTTGTAAATAAGCTTAGATCAAAATAAATCAAATTATTACTTATAGTATAATCAATAAATCTTTTTCTGATTATGTTTTTACTTATATATAAAGGCTCGTAGGCCTTTGACAAAATGCAATGAAAAACAACCACATTCTTTCATACTGTGTTTACTTTCATACTGTGTTTATCGAATGTCATAGCTTGTAGAGCGGTAAATGCAAAGACTGAAGAAGTTCAAGACCTTAATGCCCTCTTCTTTTATATACACTTGAACTGTGGTAGTGGTTGAAAGTGCAGGCAATAAGCTAGGTCCTTTTTTTGTTTTTGGCTTTCTTTCCTTATTTCTGTTGACTTGGACGAGGTCAAGATGTAATTTACATTGTTATTACTTATTAAGTGAGACGTATTTTCAATTTGGTGACCCTTTTTATAACTCAATTTATGTAGTTGGACCACTATAACATGGGAGTTTAATATTATTCAATATACATTATTTCATTTAAAAGAAACGTTAATTTTGGATATAAAACATCTACTATTTTATCAAGTAAATTGCAACAACTTGGGGAAAAGTTAGGTCATGCATTACTAGACATATGCAGAATAATGTCTTGGAATCATTCTTATTTCCTTGAAGCCACTACTCGTTACCAGATTCTGCATATCCAGTTTCTATCAAGTCCAGTAGTTCACTGGATCTGAAAAGAGCTTATTTTGATGTACATTCTATCTTCTCTCTTTCTTTTTAAATCAATCTGGCTTTAATACCATAGTTGAAGCACATAGTAGACGAAGAAATGTCTTGGGAACGAAAGAGAGAGACTTTCTAAGGAAGAACACAATCTTCTTCTTTTATTTTTCATTATTAATTACACAACTAGCCTTTTAAAGGCTGGCGCGAGCATTCTTGATCAAATTCAGCTAAGTACTCTTAACCTATTCATATGGCTTTACTTTCATCTAGATAAAACTAAATTATACAACAGTAAGTAGAGACAGTGAAGCTAATCCCGCCAATTACGTTTATTCAATGCTGGAAGTCGTCTTCGGTAGGATCATTTGGAAATGTATTTAATAAGACCTGGCATGTGGGTGTTCAAGAAGTAATCTTCCCAATCAATGCACCTGGAGTCGAAGTAGAACACATCGGTCTCCTCACCGTTTTGTCGAGCAGCCACCCGCAACTTCTCTGTGTTCACGTCATCAAATCTGAAACAACAAGAGTCTCATAACGAAAACATATCACTTACAAGATTACCAGCACCTAAGCGAGATCGATATTTACATTCCCTGGAAGAACGTGTATGGCCTGTAAAGTTCAACCAAGCGCATCACAAATTTGATCTTTCGGTTCATGTCACTGTATGTGCCTTCAAAATGATGGCACAAGGCAGTATTTGCAAATCGTAATGCCTGTTTTGAGAATTACAAGCAATTAATAAGATTTCAAGTGTTATTCATCAAGTTCAAAGGTCAACTATTCCCTAAAACCAACAAACAAACCTTTAGAAGTAGCACGTAGCGAATTGCCATGTATCTTCGAAAGCTAGTCATACTGCCTATAACTTTCAACTTTCCGACCTTTACAGGCTTGCCATCCTTACCAATCCAGGGTTTATTCGTAAAGTAAAGGAACCCTATATCTTTAAGATCAGAGTAGTTGACAGGATTTCTTAAAGAAGATCCAACTTGGTAAATTGCATAGGATGGTTGATTAGCATGAGCAGCCATGGCCACAATCATTGCATTCACCACCATATCAGCTGGTATCTGAGTTCAAAATGTCCCATTTTCTCAATTTGATTTCCTAAAAAATTAATGTAGTTCACATTATACAATTTTAACGTAATTGGCTTATCTCACCAAATCCATTATTGATTTAACATCACCGATAAAGGATGTTAGCCTTCCTTTTCCATAGCCGATGGCTATACTATCAATTGTTCTGCAAATTTGGCAGAGGAAATTAATTTGATAACGAAGAAAGTAAATGTTATTCACCAGACAATGTAACAGAAACTGTCTTCAGGCTTGTATCATAAGGAAATTATTGAACATTTGTACCTTAGACCCTCAACCCAGCCAGGAAATGGTTCTTTGTAAGTACTAGTGACAATGGTGGGCCGTATGATGACCACTGGCATGTCTTCCTTCAAATGCCCCACAAGCATCTCTGCCATTGCCTTCGTAAATGCATATGTGTTTGGCCATCCATAGACCTTCGCCCTACATATACACATGCTAATTATTAATATCATCCAAACTGACTAGTGTAATTATTTATCTTTCTTCATTTATCAATATTGATTAATAGTGTGTGTACATGTATGCTTTCGGATGTAATTTGTTTAAGAAATAATAATTTAACCTGCTCATTTTAAATACCAGTAAAATGAAAAAACAAATTATGTTGTATTATCTTCTTAAGTTGTCATGGGAGGTCCTCCTTTGAAGGCAGGATGGCTCTTGCCTCTGTTTTGAGTTGTTAATCGGCTGATGCTTTAAATTCACGTTGTGTGTCCCTGAGGCACTTGTAAAAGAACGCTATGTACATATCTTGTTCCTATTAATTGATTTTTTCTGAATTACCAAAAAAAAAACAAATTATGCTCCATTATTCGTATATTTAAATTTAAAAACAACTTTTCAATTAAATTTTAAATCAAAAACTTTTGAATTGATAAGTATATAAAAATAAACTCTTTAAGTTGCACCACTTGTAATATTTATCTACTAAATCCATATTGTTATATAAAAATATAATCCAAGTGGCTATTTGTGAAGTTCTAGTTGCATTTTCTTTCTTCTAATATAGGTAAGTTGGCGAATTTCTCAAATTATGAATTTTATTAACTTTCATTATAGTTAGAAATGTAGTATTATAATAAGTTATAGTCTGTATGATATTTATAACTAATGCCAAAATGTTGCACGATCTTAGGAAAAAGGAGAGACAAAATTATACATTTTTATGCTAGTTTATGTACATTAAAAATAATCATTAAAATATTAAGGTGAATAACAAATTGCTTAAAAATAAGGACAAAACGTAATTTTCTATATGGAATACAAGTTATAAACTTATAACTATTAATTAACACTGAGAAATTATAAAGTTGATTTTAAGCGATTGCTTCAAATTTTCTTACCAAAAATCACATAATTATATGAAATAGTATTATATATTTATTTATAAAGAGATGTCTTCAAAATCTTTAATAGCTTACCTATCAATGCCCATGTCTCTCATGGCCTCCTTGGTCTCTTGAACAGTGGCCCCATCAGCTTGGAGTTGGTTCAGTTTTTCCTTCACCAGTCTCCTCTCTTCGTATATGTCTAATCCGGTGACCCCATTAAGTGTCTCCCCCAGAGGGTACGGGGTCTCTAAAATCAGTCCTGACTTCTCTCCCGCAACATAAGCTGAAAATTGCTTCAATCCTTTAATCAATACTCGATTCAATCAACCCTAAATTTGGCGCAAACTAGTTTAAGTTTAGTCAGCATTGTTGAATTTTTAATATGGGTAGAATGTAGTTGTCACTTGAAATATACGCAGTGGTAATCGGACCGGACCGCTGGGAATGGACATCCAGACGGACAACGGAAAATTCATAATCCGAACCAAACCTGCTCTGATATCATGTTGAATTTTTAATATGGGTAGAGTGTAGAGTCCACTTACAATAATTAGGCTTGGGTCAACTATTGTCCAAATAACTAGAACTAGTTGTTTGGATAGTTGACCTTTACCACTTATAAACC
>JANKYF010000225.1:5069798-5082338 GCA_029829435.1 Erythroxylum hondense | reverse complement strand
CGGGTCGATCGTGTTAGGTCCAGGTCCAACCCTAAGATGGCGTGTGGGCGGATCTGCCCATTCCCATCATATTATGTTAAATACGACAGATATTTACTATATAAATTCGTTATCTCCTCATGATACAGGTACGACTCTCATAACCTTAATACTCTTTGTTCATAAACACAAAACTTACGACAAAGAGCTAACTTAAGAATCGGAGGGGCAAACCAGCAATCAACCCCCGATGTGCTTTTATTATTTTTGCAGGTTTCTCCTAGTCCAAGCTAATCGAGATCATGGATCCATACAACAGCGCCCAGCCTCAACAGAATCAGACTGAATCACTATCTATTAAAAAAAATAAAGACCTAAAATTCTTGATAATAAACTAAAATTCTTACACTATTAATTACAAACGCTGTTTGACAAGCATTTGAATGGGTATAATTTTATGAAAAGTTTAAGCGACGCAATGCTTCATCTTTCGCATGTTTTGAGTGAGGTCAAGAACTTCCAGGCAAGTGCAATGCTTCATCTTTCGTGTAAATTCAGCTTTCCCCTTAAAAAGGTTAAAGCACATGCTAGAGGATCTGAAGGTGATTACAGAATGATCTGCTCGTCTTTCACAATGACCAAATAATAATTTGGTCCACAATTTTGTCAAAAGGTGGAGGGACTTTAGATTGAAAATACTGTACATAACTCCTCAAGCATCCCTTCTTCAACTTCTACCTGCTCTACAGTTTAGGCTGGCATGAGCAAGACTTTACCTAACTTGCCGCCCATGTCAGTAGGTTGAGGCCGAAAATTTGTTTGGATTTTAGTGTTAAATGTTCGTAGAATTGGGATTGAAAGTGAAATATAGATTCAATATGAAAATATGAGTGAACAGAGATGGGATTTTGTTTGGACCAGTTGAACCTGATTAACTTGTTGGTGTAAGATATTATTTATTAGGACTCTAACTAATAAACTTCACAAGATTTTTTAAATCACTTAACTAATAACAAATTATTCACGCAATAAAAATCACTGAAAGATAACGAACCCAAAATTTTAACATGAAAAATATTTTTATATAAAGGAAAAAATTATGAAACAAACCGATATTAAAATCTATTAAATCAAATAATATGATACAAATGATAAAGATTTCGACTCTCTTAGAAGAGAACTATAACAAATATAGCTCTTTTAAAACTCTCTTAAAAGATGTTTACGGTAGCAACCTCTAAAATTGAGTACAAATTGATGTGTATATATATATATAGACACGCACATACAAATATTATTTTCAAATAAATTCTAAAAATTAAATTTTAATAAAATTGTAGTTCATGAAAATTATTTGAACTCTAAAACTCTTCTATCATTGCATGTTTCTATCTCTTAAAACTTTTACTCTCAAACTTGCTTTTAAATCTCACCAGTGTAAGATTTTATATTGCATACTATTGTTCACAACTTCATTCTTTTGATTTCCGATGACAGATAATACTTTCAAAGTCCAAATTTAATAGTTTTTGTTAAGCTAGAATCTATAAAATAGGACTTAACCCGCAACATGACTGTTAGAGAATATATAAAACTAATTAAGTTGGCCTTACACAATAATTTAAACTATTGTAATGAATTGGTCACTTAATAATAACTATATTCATTTAAAAGTATTTATTCTTAATTTAGAAGATGTACTAAAACTTCACTTGTCGGTTGTCACGGTAAAGTAGGAGGACAGGAGGAATAAATGCAACACAACCGAGAGGTTGTGATACATTATTTACAACAAACTTTCGCTTTAGTTGATACTTTGTAACTTACTATGAAAGTTTTAATTGGTAGGCCATTTCTGCTATACTGTTATTAATATTAATAAAAAATTCAATTCAAATAATTGTTTTTTCCCTGTTTAAAATAGGTAAATCATATTAATTTAGTAAAGTTACTTAATAGAATAAGCTTTGAGTTTAATAATTTAGTTTGAAAAAGATATTATATGAATATGATTTGGAGTAATGGACAAGCTTTGGATTCAATCTCTGGGACGAGTGAGACAAAAAACTTGAAAAAAGTGTATAATTTTGTCAAAACCTAGCATCTACGCCGTGCTCGTTCCTATACTTAGTGCTCTATAGTCTATACTCTATACTGAATCTTTTCCAGGCCAGACAAGATTTTTGGAGAGCATGCACGGAGGGTCGTAGGGTCTGCTTAGCTCGACAACAATTGTTAGTTACTCGGGATTCGGGAATATGTTATTTATGGATTGATTTCATATCATTAATGACGATAGAGTGGTGATTTACAGAGGAATGATCCTTTGTCCAATTTTATGGTATCTTATCGTGTCCGGTGAATCTTAACTATTTATTTTTGTGAGATTAGCATTTATTCATGCGGAATCTATGTGAGACCTATATAAATAAATGGCTGAAATTTACTGAGCACAATAAAATACCATAAAATTAGACAGAAAATCTGAAGTCTGATTTATGGATGTTCTGTGAATAATGTGAAAATATTACTTGACGTTGCAAAATAAATGGTAATGGCAAAGACAACACGCTTTCTGATTTGTAGCAGAATAGACAACAAAGTATATGCGCATTAGTTACAGCAGATCAATTTACTTATTTGAATTGGTTAAAATTAATCTTTATTTATGATTTTTTGAGAAATATACATATTTAATTTAATATGAAAAGTAATATTCATGAAGGTTTCTCACGAGGGATGTTGATATATTTATTGTTTTGATATATAAAAAATTCCAAGTTAGATCATTAATCAATCATGTTTAAGTATTCAATTAAATTGAAAATTCTTTTGATAAATAAGAAAGACTTTATTCAAAAATTAAGTTATGTACATAACTTTAGATTCTTACGTATGAATCTCCATACTACAAAATGGAGAGCCAATGAAACATATGGCATACTTATAACCTACTTCCTTACTTCAAAATACAATCTCCATATATTATACAATCTTTCTACAAAAAGTTTAATGGCGCTTGCTAACTAGATAGAAACACAAGATACTAACAATAGATCCGGCTGCAAATTCAAGCAAAATAAATTAGCAAATCTATTTAACAATCAACACACTATGCAGAGATTGGTGTTCATTAAATTTCCTAGAATACTGCCAATTTGTCATCTCTCTCGTATCTACATTTATAGGAGCTTTAATAATTTTTTTCTTCCATCCATCGATAAAACTCCTTGATCTGCTTCTGGGATTTGTTCTTGTCTATTCCCTACCATGCTTTCCTTGCTTGCTGTTTTGAAACAATGAGATTTCCTTAAGCTGATTGCACTCTGCTTTATCGAAGGGGGGTTTAGATTCCTCTCTTGATCTTGTTTGAAAACTATCAACTCCATTTGCAATTTTAAACAATAATGTTCCTGCATCTATTTTCACTTCTGCTTTGGAGACCAAGAGCCTGTTGACCTGAAATGACGGACTTGCAGTAAATATATTAGTGAAAATAACTACAATAATTACCTTCCCACAGTATTTGAGCTGAGATATTCCATAACTTGAAAAATTACTCTGAAGTACAAACTCCCTACATTCTTAGCTTCATCTTTGAATGTACGTGTATTCCTCTCAGACCAAATATTGTAGACAGTAGTGGAAAGGAGGATTGGAAAAATGTTATTGTTAGAGGTTTTGAAATTCTGATTAAACCAAGTGGGAATGGATTGAAGGTTTGTCGAATTTGGGATGTGTACATGGAAATGGTTTACACAGTAGTCCCACACGGTTTTGGAGTAGGGTGTTAGAATTTACAATGGGCATACAGGCCTAAACGAAAAGGAAAGTTAGACTACATACAAGCCTAATTGAGGTTCTATCATAAAATCAATTGGTGATAGGTGGAATAGCCCACTAGATTTATATATTAGTCTTCTTTCCTCTCTTTATCCAATATGGGACAAACTCCCACTCTTTATATTTCAACACAACCCCTCACGTGTGGGTTTAACACGTGACATAATCTATCAGTTCGAGGTGTTAACGACTAACATAAGAGCAACCTGCTCTAATACTATGTTAAAATTTACAATGGACCTACGGACCCACACGAGAAGGAAAGTTAGACCACATACAAGCCTAAGTAAGGTTTCATCCTAAAACCAATTGGTGATAGGTGGAGTAGCCCACTAAACTTATATATTAGTCTTCTTTTCTCTCTTTCTCTAATATGAGACAAACTCCCACTCTTTATATTTAAACAAGATGCACTCAAAAGATAAGTGTTCAATAGCTTCATTATTCGAGAAACACAAGGAGCAGTGATTAGGAGTTTGGAGATAGTGTTTGTAACTTCTTAAGGAGAGATAGCCATAATATAAAAGAACACCTAGAGCTATTGCTTTTGAACCAAATCAGCTTATACTAAGAAACATTCTTAATAGGAGGTCTCAAGAAATTATAAGCTGACTCATTAGTATAGCTTTTTGCTATCCATTCCAAACTATCCGATATTGAACTATTTGGTTGGTCCTGAAGGGACTCAAGGTTGCTAATGACCCCTATGGTAGCCTCTTGCCATCTTCACTCATCATTGCTGATAACTTCTGAGACTTTTGTTGTTATTGGAAGATCCAAACTATTGATCTCTCTCAGAGAAGAAAAGTCCTTTAAGATTCCTCTTGGATGATACGGATCCTGCCATAAAAGAGTAGAAATTCTATTCCCTATCTTAAATCTGAATTGGTTTCCCATTTTATCCCTCACAAATAATATTTTCCTCCAACTCCAAGAACTATTGTTGGTAGGATGGACAATCCAAAAATTTTTCCTTCTCAAAATGATACTATGGACTCACTTAACCCATAGAGCTTCCCTATTAATAAAAAAGTACCAAATCTTTTTACCTAATAGAACATAACTCCAAATTGTCAAATGTTTAATCCCTAAACCTCTTTCCCTTTTGGTTCTACAAGTGTCACTCTATTTAAACTTTGCATAAAAATTAGAAGCAACCTTTCCTGCCCACAGAAAATTCCTATATCGATCCTTAAGAATGGAAGAAGAGAGAATGAAATTGGTAGACCAATATACTTAAAAAGAAGAAATGATTGAAATTACCAGTTGGAGTCTACTAGTATAGGAGAGATTTTTATGAGTTCATTTATTTATCCTCTTATCAATTGGAATCATGCAAATTGTTTATCTCTTAATGTGGTAATTGTTCTACAAGAAACTACATAACTATTTCACCTATACTTGTATTAAGTTGCTTACATGAACATCAAACTATGTTACGAGGAGGGTGAAGTGAATGAGACGCAACAAGGCCAAAGGCCAGTGTTTTCTTTGTCGCTTACTAGGAAAACTTGACAAATACAATAATAGTGTTTCCATTTCACTGTGCCTCTTTTAAGTCCTATGAAAGTTTAGGTATAGAGATCAATCATAAAAGACGGTGAAAGTTACATATAGAGATCAATCATAAAAGACAGTGAAAGTTACAGATAGAGATCAATCATAAAAGACGGTGCAAGTTATATACTTCACAAGCAATATGTTCCTCTTCTTAACTGCACTTGTCGTAGCTGTTGTATCAGAAAAAGATAGGTTTTGCTTTGTATTCTCCATACGAAATGCGAAAAGGATGTATATAGATTGCATGTGATTGCACACATACTAAGGATATGATCTATCAAATCATTTTAGAATAAGCAATGACGATCGATGCATTGTACTTAGCAAGGCAAGAACTGAAAGACACACTATAAGTGACATTGAAATGTTGCATATCTTTTTATTATCTTCTCAACCCTCGTTAGTGAAGGAATTGAGTTCACATGTTAAAAGCCTATCCAGCCATTTTGAAAGGAAAGGCATGCAAACTTTCACGTTCTTATATATGCACAGGTTATAACATCATATGCCCAAATCTCATCTAGTGCTAACGAGCCTAACCTAACTACCTAGTCGAACTTTCACACGAGCTAATTATAAATGTGTAATACGGCTTCATTAAAAATAATTTATCCTTAAGAATAGTTTTATAATTTAATATTTGAGCTTCTTATATATAAATAATTCATCTTCGTCTTAATAGCATATTAATATAGAATTTTCAAATAGTGTCAAACTTAATTTTGATAATAATTTTTGTGCATACATCCAATTTGTAAATTTTTTTACTTTTTAAATATGTCTTTTTAATTTACAATTAAAAATAACATTCAATAGTAACTTATATATAATAATAATCTCATAATTCAATACCTTAAAATTTTAGGTAAAGGTATGATTATTTGAAAATTTAACAAAGAAGAAAACACATGCAATGAGTGTGATAGGTATTATGGGAAGTTCGCTGAAAGATGTTCCAATCACTTCTTCACATGGCTGAACCAAGCATTTTGTTACAATTGGCTGAATTAAGCGCGGATATGAATGACGAGGTTGATTTGTTTTAAACACGGAAAACTGTTGTCTTTGGCTTCATTCTCTTCTACTTGAGGTGTAATGCATGGCTTCTATATATATATATATATATGACTTTGAATCATTACCTTTTAGTAATAGCATACTTGCATTAGGAGAACGATCCCCTTCAGTTTTTGGTGAGGTGGTCACCAACAAGAACCATAATAGTAATAATAATTCATTAACCTACCTTCTCTCCCACAGTGTATCAATGTCACAAGCAATACTTTTGTATAGACCACAAAGAAAGGTAAGTAGTTTACCGGCTATGTTCACTTTTTACCATATTATATAATCAAACACAAGTTTGTTCATATATATATATATTAAACTAGGTTTACGTCTCTTTCCTTTTAAGGTAAATGCTTTTGTATATGGCAAGCTTTGATCAATTGTTAGTTTCAAGATTTTGTAGACGACAGGACGAACGTTGGAGGTAGATTAACCAAATTTTAAATTGGTAAGTTGTGTTTAGTCTCTCTCGCACACGCAAGTGTGTATTATTATATTGGACCTGAAACAAAAGTCCAGAGTCGTGTGTAGGACCTCTACTTGCATTAATTGTCAGACTTGTAATCCAGTGTCGGAAGTAATAAGAAACAGTCAAATCCCGATTTTGAAGAAAGGACCTTCGAGTTAGCTTCTTCGTGTGCACGTGACAACTAATCGTTCGGTAAAAAGCAAACATTGCATTTCGGCTTTCCTTAAATTATTAGAACCATGCATGTTGAATCCATGAATAGGTATATCCAACTTTCAAACACGGCAAGCTATTCTCACAATAGCAAAGGGCCAAAATATATACATTTAACTAAATTTTTATGCTCTAGTTTCTTGAGTTGCGGATTGAGTAATAGATGGAGGGATTACGTTAACTTGATATTAAATATTGAGAATTTAAACTTTTTTTCTTGTCCAAGTGTCCTTGTAGTCATTCTTATTTGACTAAATTATTTGATGCTTAAAATAATTTAAAAATTACATATTTTAAATAAGTTATTCAATGAATTAATAATTAAAAATGAAATAATATATTTAATTTAAATTATATTTACAAATTTAATATCTTTTTTGTTATTTTTCATGTCATCAAAATGGAAAATTTTCTTAGTGACACATACTGTTTGTACAAAATGTTTTCGATGATTTTCTTATTGATTGAGTAATGTATATATACACAATTAATGTTTCTAATCTAACCATTGAATAAAATCTGTTATAATCTAATGGTCTCAACGATGACAGCAGGTAGTGTTGTCAGTAGCTACAGTTGGAAAGCAATTATTAATGTAGCTAATCAACTAGTGTGCATGTGCAGGTTTAGCTTTGTGAGCTGCAGATGAGGATTGAGTCATCCTCAAATGAATGGGCTTGGGATCATTGTTGGGCTCATCAATATTGCATACTGGACTTGGTTTAATGCTTTGGTCCAACTTTCTAATATTCCTTGTCAAGCGATAACGGGGATGAACATCGACGTTGAGCTTGGAGATGAGCGTCGACGATCGGACCGTCGTGAGAGGCTTTGTGAGTAAGTCTGCTAATTGATTTTCAATGTTGACATATCTCACATCTAATTCTTCTTTTTCGATTTTGTCTCGTATGAAATGAACATCAACTTTGATATGTTTCGTTCGAGCATGAAACACTAGATTTAGGTCAAGAGACCAAGCTCCATTGTTGTCACACCAAATCATTGGTGTTTGTTTGAGATTAAAACCAGCTCCTTAAGTAGACAGTGAAGCCATAGGACCTTCGTCGAGATTTGAGCAAGTGCCCTGTACTCAGCTTCGGTGCTTAAGCGAGAGACAGTGGTTTGCTTCTTTGAAATCCAGAATATCAGATTACCCCCTAGGAAGACACAACCGCCAGTAGTGAACTTCCTATCGTCTGGATTTCCTACCCTGTCAGAGTCACTATAAGCTTCGAGAGAGAAAGGATTGGGCGATGGACGAAATAAGATAGCAAACCCTAAGGTGCTTTTTAGGTATCGTAAGACACGCTTGCAAGCAACCCAGTGAGAATCGAGAGGGTTTGAGAGATATTGACTCAACCGATTTACGGTATAATTGATATCTGGTCTAGTGTAACATAGATATTGTAACGCTCCAATAATGCTTCTGTACAAGGTTGGATGCACAAAAGGGGAACCCTCAAGAGCTGACAACTTAGAACCAAGAGCCATTAGAGTAGAGCATAGTGTACAATTGGACATGTTGGTGCGATCAAGGAGATCCACTATATACTGCCGTTGCGACAGGTACAAACTATTTTCATTTTTGTAAGCTTTGAAACCGAGGAAGTGATTTATACTTCCTAGGGTTTTGAGAGCAAATTTACTGTTGAGTTGCTTGATGATCGATTGAATTTCCAAAGGTGAATTCCCTGTGATTAAGATGTCGTCAACATAGATTAGGAGCAGTAATAAGGAGCCATGACGTTTCCTGTAGAAGAGGGAAGTATCGGATTTGGAGTTGTGAAATCCCCAATGTAGAATAGTAGATTTTGGGGTAATATACCAAGCTCGTGGAGCTTGTTTAAGGCCATAGAGTGCCTTATCTAATCTGCAGACATGGTGAGGAAATTGTTGATCTCCAATTCCTTCGGGTTGATAGATATAGATTTCCTCGTGTAGATGTCCATTAAGAAATGTGTGGTTGATGTCTACTTGCTGTATGTCCCAATTTTGTGAAACAGCTAGAGATAACGCCAACTCAATGGTTGAAGATTTTATCACAGGGCTGAAAGTCTCTGTAAAATTAAGGCCTGGAGTTTGATTGAATCCTTTAGCCACAAACCAGGCCTTGTATTTGTCGATTGTATCGTTAGAATCGTACTTGATGCGAAACATCCATTTAGTGCCCAAAATTTTCATATGGGATTGAAAAGGAACCAAAAACCATGTTTTATTGCGTTGGATCCATATAGGATCTGTGAGAGCAATAGCAGTTGATTTTGGGTTAGATGTTGTGGAAGATGTGAGAGATGATTAATAGACCTTTGGTTTAAAAATATCACTTTTAGCTCGTGTCTGCATGGGATGTAAGTTTCAGATACATAGTGGAGCAGAAGGGTTAGGAGAACCAGATAATGGTGAAGAAGGAATAGGATTAGAGTTGTGTACCTGAGTTGGTGTACCTGAAGAAGAAGATTGTAGGAGAGGGTCCATGCGGTGAAACTGCCTAGTAATTGCCTGTAGAGTATCAGTTAATGTGGAAATAGGAAGGCTAGGATGGCTTGTGTGTGGATTGGGTTGGTTGTGGAATAGGGATAAGTAGGGAAACTCAGATTCATTGAATGTGACGTGTTGGGAGATGTATATACGACCAGATGGGTGTAAACATTTATAGCCTTTATGATAAGGACTATAGCCAAGGAACACACATTTGCTGGTGTGAAAGTTTAGCTTGTGTTTATTGTAGAATCGTAAGAAGGGAAAGCATGTGCATCCAAATATTCTTAGGTGATCATACGTAAGCTGTTTGTGAAATAATTTTTAGAATGGTGAGAGGTTTTGTAGAACTGGAGTAGGTAGATTATTGATCAGATATGTTGCGGTTTGGAAAGCCTCAAGCCAGAAGGTTAGAGGTAATTTAGCATGAGACAGTAGTGTAAGACCAATCTCAGTTATATGATGATGCTTTCTTTCAGAAATCCCACTTTGTTGATGGGTATATGGACAGCTAAATCTGGTTTTAATGCCGTGTTGATCAAGGAATGGTAATAGCATGGTGAATTCTCCTCTCGTGTCACTGTGTAGTGATTTGATTTTGTGGTTAAGCTGTAGTTCAACAAGAGAATTAAATTGTTTAAAAATGCCCATGGTTTCTGATTTGTTGTGCATAGGATAGATCCATGTGAATCGAGACAAGGCATCAACAAATACCAGATAGTATCTATGACCATTCGTTAAAGGATAGGGACTTGGACCCCAAACATCGGTGTAGATTATTTGCAAAGGATCAGTGACAGATATATGGTGTGTTTGAAATGGTAATTTATGGTGTTTTCCATGTTGACAAGAATCGCAAAAACTGATGGATTTAGGACTAAATTTGAGTTTCATTGATTGTAAAGTGTGTTGTAATATAGTAGTATTAGGGTGCCCTAAACGAGCATGCCACACATTAACATCTAATTCAGAAAGAAAAGCAGCACATTGATTGGAGGCAGAGTAGGATATATTGCTGATGGAAGGTTGTGCTATGTTGGATAGGTTACTGATAAAAGGTTGTGGAGTGATTGGTTTTGAACTAAGACTGTATAGACCATTGCTGAGAAGCCCCTTGAGCAGGATCCTTCCTATAAGCTTGTCCTTAAAAACACAACAAGAGTCATTAAATTCAACAATAATCCTATTATCTTTAGTAATTTGAGAGATGTTGATTAAATTCTTGGTTATTTAAGGAACTTGTAGAATGTTATGCAGTTTGAGAGGTGTAATGGAAGTTGATGGTAAAACAGAAGAACCAATGTTAGAGATAGGTAATTTGTTACCATTACCAACGGCAAGTTGCTCTCGACCAGTGTATGGCTCTTGAATACTTAGATTAGACAAATCTGCAGTGACATGATTAGTTGCCCCGCTATCCATAAACCAGTTAGGCTCATAAGAGGAATTTGGTGAAGTAGCAACTGAATGATGAGCTAGATATGCCTGTTGAGAAGTGTTATTTATTTGCTGGGAAGGTTGATTGGATCGAGTTCCTTGCCAGTGAATGTCAAAACGCTTGTAGCATTTTAACGCCTCATGCCCTGATTTCTGGCATAATTGACAATGCAGCTTGTTTCTACCCCCTTGTCCTCTATTTCCTCGGCCTCTATAGGATCCTCGACCAGAATTTGAAGTGCGAGTAGATTAAGGAGAGTATGTTGCTAAATTAGCATATGCAGAGGTCACAGCAATATGAGAGATAGCGTGTTGATGTTCAAGCCTGGTCTCATGCATCATTAAGGTGTAAAGAACAGCTTGAAGAGAAGAAACAACCATAGATCTAGTGAGGAGTACAACCACAGAGTCATATTCACTGCCTAAACCACTAAGAGCACTAAGAATTAATTCTTGCTCTGTCACAGCATGACCAGCAACTATAAGTGAGTTACCAATGGACTTCACCTGCTGTATATAATCAGAGATGGTTGAAGCTCCTTTTTGAAGAGATGATAATTTTTGCTTGAGCTACAAGATTTTTAACAAGTGAAGTATGCGCATATAGGCTAACAAGATTATGCCCAAGCTCCTTGGAACAGCAGGTAGTGTTGTCAGTAGCTACAGCTGAAAAACAATTATTACTGGAGCTAATCAACTAGTGTGCATGTGCAGGTTTAGCTTTGTGAGCTGCAGATGAGTGTTGAGCCATCCTTAAATGAATGGGCCTGGGATCATTGTTGGGCTTATCAATATTGCAGACTGGACTTGGTTTAATGCTATGGTCCAACATTCTAACAACACAATCTTGATATAGATTGAGAGGTAATTGAGAAATAAACACTACTAATTGAACTAGTCCCTTAACTAGTTATAAAAGTTTTAATATATTAAATTTTAAGTTTTAATATATGATTTTTGGTTGCACGAGAGAAGTTGAGCGTTCAAATCCAAAGAAGTATTAAATACTACTAAAAGCAAAAGTCCAAAAGTACTAAAACCATATGTTTTAAAGAGCCAACCTTGGTCTGTGGGCAAAACCCAACCACATGGCCGCAAGTGTCCCCCAAGGGCCTAGGTTTTTAGGTGGAACTTACTGGGTCTTAGAATAATGCCCGATTTTAATTGAGCTTAAGCTTACATTTTCTGTTATGTACAAGGTACACATTTTTCATGTGATTTTCGAAAATAACAGTAATAACCAGTAAAAGAACTTCTAAAATACAGAATAGAGAGTTTCAATAAGCAACTTTATCCTTAACCGCTTGACTTTAATAGTTTTCTTTGTTATAGAAAAATCTTATAAGTTTATATAAAAAAGGTATCTATACTTATCATTGTAGTTGTTAATTGTTTTTAGGATTAATTGTAAAAAAATATTAACTTTTATTTAATGTTGTAATATCAATACGAATTTTAGAAAATGACAAAATATTTCAATTTTAATTTTTGAC
>JANKYF010000225.1:4877654-4890607 GCA_029829435.1 Erythroxylum hondense | reverse complement strand
AAGAATGAATATAATCTTTATAATTATAATTATCAGATAATAATAAATATAGTGATAAATAATAATGAATATAATCATTATAATTATGATTACTGATTAAGACAAATGAATGATTTTGATAGCGGTTTGTTTGTTAAAAATGTTAATAAATAAAAATATGTTAAATGTTAATTATTAATTAATTAAAATTAATTATATTTAATTAAAGAATTAAAAGAAAGAAAGAAAATGACAAGACGCCTGTGAGTTACGCTTATTTAAAAGGAGATCTTGAATTGAAAACGAGGCAACAGCAGCACTGCGAACCGTTTTTTGTGTGCCGTACTTGTACAATGGCATTAAATTAGGGATCAAGGCGCCTGTGAGATGATGACTAATCAAAGTACAACAAAGATACAGTGAATTGGGGAAAAGGATGATTCCTTTTTTTATATAAAGGATAATGAAAACAAATAATGAATCTAACATGAAGACAGACGAAAGTTCTACATTTCTTATCTTCCCTTTCTTCTTTAATCTGAATTATGCATTCTTGTGTTAATGGGCAGGGAAGGGAAGGGAAGGGAAACGTGTAGATCAAGAACCTTTGTTTCTGCCTAATATAGGCTGAAATTCACTCCGCCACTCTTGGGCTTTGTGTGTGCGTGAATGTGATTCTTTTTCTTCATTCTTTTACTTGCGTTTTCCCAAATTCCAATTTGGGTGAACAACATTGTAGACGATTAATGATACAAAAAGACGTCAGAAGAATAAAGAAGTTGATTCCCTCTTTGCATGTTGTTGTCGTCGTGTGTCAGCAAGAATTTACGCGATCTGTGACGGCAAAATTAGTGGGGTGGGTGCATGCTCAATTTCTGCAGCTTCAAGCTAGATTAGGCCAGAAAAGATGTTCATGTGGTTAGTAATATTTGGGGGTGGGTTTTTCGTTGGGGCACTCACCCTCGTTGTCTTGGAAGCTTTGGGAGTTTATGTGTTCGTACGTCGATTGAAACACAAGAGTCGACTATTAGAAGCCAAACCATTGTCTGGTTCTTCAAGTAGAGATCTTGATCCCCAACAGTCTCTTGATTTCGCCTTTAACAAGAAGGTTTTTGCTATTTTCTTTCATAATTTTAGGTTGATCGTATTTTCTCAGCCATTAATTGAAGCAAACGAACTTGGTTCTCCTATTTACTTCCTTATATATTGTACGAGTTGTTATTTGACATATAAAAGGTTTGAAGTTCCAGTGAATCCGATGACTAAACTTTTGTCTGATATTCAACAAGGTGCTTGTTAAGCCAGATTGACAGATTAAACTTGATTTCCAGTTGGTCCTTTGTTTGCGTTTTACATTAGTTTTAGATATCATGATTTCATGTTTTCACAAAAAAGAAAAATGTGAGATGAATGAGAAGAGGAGGAGTCAAAAAAAAAAAGAAAAAAAAAGAAAAGAAAAGAAAGAAGCTTTTCTGGTCGAATTTGTATATTAGGCAAATTTATACTTGCTATGAATGAGAAGTTCTGTGTGTTTTACATTTCATAGTTTTCGTATCAATATTTTCTCTATCCTTCACTTACTCTGTGCCTTTCGTACTCAGGGAGTTGTATGGATTCTAGAATCAGATAAAGTAGATAAGTTGCCTAAAGAATATAAGAGGAGAAAGGATCTTTTAGAGGTCACTCCTCGTCAGAAGTACGCAAGAATCAAAGATCAGTTGCTTCGTTTGACAGATCCAGATGGTTCCCGTGTGGATATTCCACTAAAGGGTTGCACTGTAGAAGCTGTTTCCGGCAATAATCTTTACTCAAGGAAATGGTAATAAGTTCTTCTCCATCTATATTTTGTTTGTTGATATGTATTTGCTCAATAGAATTTGTATGATATTTTCTAATGATTTTAGTTCAGCTGGAATTGGTTTGTTAGATCATTACTTCAAATTGCTGGTCTTTATATTGTGTTTTCAATGACACTCCACACCTGCAATTTGCTTTTCATTAAATAGACGCCAGCCCTTGATCTATGTTAGTTATCTCCACTTTGTGCAGCTAACTTCTGGGGGAATTATTGAACTTCAATTTCTTCTGCTAGAAATGTTATTCTAGCAGGACTTCTGGGGGGAATTAAATGCCTCCTATGTAGATAGCTTGGAGGAACTAAACTTGTCATCCATTTTGATTGATAGGAACATGTCAAGTACTCATCACAAGTACAAAATTTTTTATATCTTGTAGCAATATATTAATTCATCCATTGTTGAAAGCATGACTTATTTTAGTCTATACTTTATATCAAATGTTCCTCAGGGTAAAGAGATTTCCAGTTAGGCTGGAAAACAAAACCTCAACGATATACAATGGAAGTAAAACAGTTTACTTGTATCTTGAAACATCTTGGGAGAAGGAGTCTTGGTGTAAGGCCCTCCGTCTTGCCTCATGTGATGACAGAGAAAAACTTGACTGGTTCACTGAGTTGAATGAACAGTTCCACTGTTATTTGACATCCTTAAATACGGGATATCCTTCTTTTATGAAACCCTCACTGGGTTTCAATGAAGAATCAGTTGACCGAATGAGCAAAGCTGACGGTTCTGCTTCAAAGGTTCGCACCTTTTTTAAAAGAATTTCCAGAAAGGCTCCAAAGAATGGTATGGAGAATAGAGGGGCTTCCACTTTAGGTCATGAAGAGAAAAAGGTCATGGGAAAATGTCGCTCTCTACAAGACCCAATTGCTGCCAGTAGCTTGATAAAGACTGCTCTACCGGCAAAAATGTCTGCCAGTCCAGAAGAAGAAAATATGCCATTTACGTCTACTTCAAACTTTTCTCGTTCACAAAGCCAAAACTATAGCTGTGCTTCTTGTGAAAGAGAGTCAGATGACAAGCCGAATATTGACGAGGGGACACTCTGCTGGAATTTGCTTATTTCTCGTCTCTTCTTTGATGCCAAATGCAACACAGATGTGAAAAGTTCAATTCAAGCACGAATTCAGGTCAATCGTTTTCCAATCTTAAGTTTAGTCATATGCATGAATGCTTGTTTTGTTAATACCTTTGTCTGTCCTTGTGAAAAGTTCAACTCAAGTGAATTCAGGTCAATCATTTTCCGAATTTGAGTTGAATTTAATTATAAGCATGAATGCTTGTTTTGTTGATACCTTTGTTTGGCCTTATTTGTGAATCCATCATATCTAGAAATAAAGGAAAAAACAGATCCCACCTATGTTAGTAGTTAACTTTTGATATTCATGCATTGCGTTCACCTCTAGTACCCCAAAGCTGATCAAACTAGAATTTGCAAAAGAGATTAACAAAGAGTAGTTCTAAACATACTTCTCAAGGGGAGATGTGGTAGCGGATCGTTAGAGAAACATTCTGCAGGATGGAGAGTAATTTGTTCTGATTGTTTACTAATACATGAAAGGCCAGTCTCTGCCATTATTGAAATTGAGGGCATGGTGTGTTGTTCTCTCAGTCATTGGATGTATTCAGATTTGTAAATATTATGATTTCACATTACAGAGATCATTGTCCAATATGAGGCTGCCTGGTTATATTGGTGATGTAATTTGCAATGATCTAGACCTTGGGAATATCCCTCCTTACATCCATGGTATCCGAGTGCTTCCTACAGACATGAATGAAGTATGGGCATGGGAAATGGATCTTGAGTATTATGGTGGTATGGTATTAAATATTGAAACAAGGCTGGAAGTTCGTGACCAAGATCTGCAGAAAGGTGTCGCTGATACACGCGCAGAACCAAGCTCCATTGGGGATGTTTCTTCAGATCTTCTGGAAGGCTTTGAATACCTTGGAAAGCAGTTAAATCTTCCCGAAGAGACTGTTGATGCACGAAATCAGAGGGATAAAAGTGATCCTAGACTTGGTAGGTTTATATGCTTTATGTTTTGATTTACGTATGCCCTTTTCCTTATATACTGATTTGAATGCTTATATACTGATGCAAAAAATTCATAGCAACGACACATGTTAATCCATACCCCCATCCTTTGTGAAATTTTTAATGTTGCATTGGGCCAGAACCATTATTGGTAGAAGCACGCCGGCGGTCAAGACATATTGGGACAAAAAGTAAAAACATAAACAGACCCTACATTTTTTGTTGGAAATTCAAGTCCTTATCAAGTAGTTACTTTTTATTTCTAAACATAATTATCCTGAACAAAATTTTCAACTTCCTGTCGTGAATTATTCTGAAATTTTCAGGTGGGACATGAACATTGATTTGCATATTTGATTTAGTACTATCAGAGGTTGTATTACTGGAGAAATGGGTGAAAATGCTTTAATGGTTAAAACATGCGTTAGGGGTATTTCTACAATCATGGTGTAGGATCTTGCTCTCAACTCTTAAACTGCTGACGATGTTCTTTATTTTGGAAATTCTTGAGTGTATTGTGGATTGGCGTCTCCTCATATTTGAGCTGTTTTATTTTCCTTTCGAAGTAGAGTTGTCATAGAAGGAATGTCTAATATGGTTGGAGGTTAAGGGTTAAACGTGGTAGCTATCTCACTGTAGATTTGCCAAGTCATATTAGATGGTTAAGGCACAATCATATTTGATAGGAAAATGTGGAGACTTAATTTTATTTATGATGATGTGAACACTTAATGTGTTTACTTGCAGTTGGACTGCACAGGGGTAGTCCTTTCTTGTCTTTGTTTAAGTCTCAGAATCATCCTCACCTTTGTTTATTACAGATGGATTGAAAAACTCTACAAACTGCACTTCTACATCAACAAATGTGTCTAAATGGAAATCCATTCTTAATTCTGTTGCGAAACATGTTTCACAGGTCAGCAAATCTTCTTCCTGCATATGTAGGTTGTTTTCTACCTATATTATGATGTGCTAACCATACCGTAGATGTGATTCAATGTGTAGAACTTTCTTGCCCGGTAAGTTGATCCGATACAAAAGTTAAAAACACATTCTTCTATCACTACAATTTTCCTATCTGTAATATCCACTCATATTCTTTATTGACTGGATGCTCTTCTCTTAAAATTATATCCTGTGCTATTTGGGATTTCACCTTCACATTTTACACTGTTTACATGCATTGGTTAATATCACTTTCAGAAGATCCTTGATCATTTTGAGCACGCGGCATTTGATCATTCCAAAACTTGGGAACTTATGTTAGAGTCTATTGATATTTTAGATTAAAAAATGGCAAGAATTCTTACAGCTGATGATCTTTTTGTGTTAACCCTGATGTCTTTTAAGGTCTTCCTTTTGATGAAACTGAATGGTTTCTTGCTTGCTCATGCCTCATTTCAATTATAGGTGCCAATCACTTTATCAATAAGAATCGCATCACTACGTGGAACATTGCGGTTACATATTAAGCCACCTCCTTCTGATAGGTTATGGATTGGTTTCACATCCATGCCTGAGATAGAGTTCAACTTGGAGTCTTCTCTTGGGGAGCATAAGATTAGTAATGGACATATTGCTTTGTTTCTGATTAATCGATTTAAGGTAAGCATAGCGCATTCCTTCAAAGTTTCTCGTGAGCACTATTCTCATCAAAATATCCAACATAATGATGAAGTTTTCTTTAATGCTCTATTTGCTACTATCGAAGGAGCAGTTATATACTGACTTGTTTGAATTGTGTCTTGATGATGAAATTGGTCTTTATCATAAATGATGCTCATTTAACGAGGCATATTTCATGCTTGGCCTTGTATATAAACAACACTTTGATAAGCTCTTTTGCATCATCTTAAGTGCCTCTTCGAGAGTTTTTCGGAGGTTATGTTTGGGGATTTGATTTTCCAAGTTGGATTAAGATGAGTTATTTTGAGCAATCACAGGGAAGTGTAATCAGCAAAACATTGACGCTGATTAGCCTTGCCTTGTTTTGATGCAGGCTGGCATCCGAGAGGCTTTGGTGCTTCCAAACTGTGAAAGTGTATGCATTCCATGGATGCTGGCAGAAAAGAATGATTGGGTTCCTCGGAAAGTTGCACCTTTTGTATGGATTAATCAAGAAGGCCCTAGTGATCCTGCTGCTACCCATGCTGCTTTTAGCTGCCAATCTGATGAGACAAAAACCAAGACAGAAGCTAGTGGAGGAACCGTTAGTGATCCCCAGGAAAGCAAGCATCAAAAATCTAGGAATGCTCAGGGTAGTTCACAATCAATATCTAATTCGAGAAATGCCTTGATAGGCTCATTGAGCCCAAGCAGGAGGATGTCAAGCAGCAAATCTTTACAAGAACTTGGAACTCCATTATTAGCAAGCGGGGAGCCTCAAGAAGTTTCTGAACGAGAATGTACATCACAGCACCCTTTACCATCTAGGCCTCTGTCAAATGTGGAGAAGCAGAGTCCTGCTCTTGAAGAAGATAACTTGAGACCGAAGAAACTAGGAAGACGAGCAAGAATGCTTGATCTAGGGAAGAAGATGGGAGAAAAATTTGAAGAGAGCAGACGCCATATTGAAGAAAAGAGCAGAAACATTGTGGAGAAGATGCGAGGAACATGACGTTAGTGGAGTCAGAAGGGAAATGTTGGTATATACCTCTATGTGAAAGGAAGGCTATTGACACAGAATGGTTACATTGAATATACAAGACGATTCCATCGAAACATGTACACACAGAATCTCATTTACCGTTCCTGCTTGCAGAACAAAAATTTTGTAAGATGCAAACCTTAAAAACCACACCCCATTGTTTAGTATAGGATACCACATTAATAACAGAAATCAACATCAAGACTTGAAATTTACACTGTAGATAATGGTTGTACAAATTGTTCAACTAGCAATGTTGTAGAAGTATTGGCTCATATATTTCAGTGGCAGTGTATAAAGAAAGCTTGCCAAATTCTATGATGAGCTTATTCATTCTTTTGCCTCCTACAATTTCACGTTTTTGGTTAGCGTAGGATCAAGAAACTTTTGTCTATACATCACAACACAGAAAAATAAACCATAATAACTTCTATGATCAAGGTGAGTGACCTCTTCTCCCGTAAAATACATTAGTTCCAGCACCTCATGAGCGCCGATGCTCAGTTTTCAAGGCGCAAGTACTGCTGTTTTGCAAAGAAAACAAAAGCTTCTCTTAAGTTTCTGCTTATGTGATTAGTGTAGAATTAGAAGGAGTGATGAACATTAAATACATTGTCTGTAGAAAGAATTTTAACTATGCAAAGATGTTTGTAAGAAAAACTAATCCGTTGGAGTTCTTCCAATCTTATACCTGGTGTGTACAATGTATACAACAGCCAAAATACTTTTGTTCTCCTAGTATTCCAATTACAAAATCAGTACACCAGCATGCTTTTTGCTTGACTTCATATGCTTCCGGAACACACATTTCATTAATATTCCTCCTTTTGGTGAAGCAAATCAAAATTGATCAATCAACGGACTTTAACCAGCTCAATATCATATACCAGCCAAGAGTTTGGTGGTATATTCTTCGTGTCATCTCCTTCATTCCCGTAACTGCATCACCATACATTGTATATGAACAAATGGGCTGACACCCAGAAGAAAGAAATGAAGAGAAACTGCATTTTCTGTATAATGCATTTAGAAGTAATGAATATCATACCCCAACGATGGGGGAACAAGAAGTCGTCTTTTTTCGCCAACTCGCATACCTGAAAATCATACAGCAAAACCAGCACATAAATAGCATCTTTCCCCTCCAGTGTAAGCACTAGTAAGCATTATTACAAAGAATGAGAAATATGGACTGCCAAGGTTGATACCATCAATGCCAACATTCCATGCATCCATAACTTCATTCCCTCCTAAAGGAAAGAATGCACACAAGTCAAATGAGGATCAGAGGAGGATATATGAATATTCTCGTATTTTCCAAATCAAGATCTCGCTCGGCAAACTATACCTAGGCAAAATTTTATAGGAGTTCCATCAATATTTGAGTCGAAAATCTCTCCACTATTCAATTTTCCGGTGTACCGAATGCTTATCTGAAAGCAGATGGAAGTTAATTCAACCAACAAGCATTGGATGGAAATTGTCAAGAAGAACAGTAAAAATCGATGCTAATCAATACTGCAGCATAGAGGCCTAACTAAAGCCTAAGCTGAGCAATGGAACCATAGCTATCCAACTAGAACCATTGAGGTGTGAATATTTTTCAGCTTTATCTGCCTCATTTACATGCACAGGAACTAATAGTTTCTTGGAATGATGAAAATCACAAATATGTTGCCAAAGTGATCACATTCAAGGTAGTATGAAAGTCTCAGGAAAATTTAACAAGCTATCAAGGATATTTTTATCTGAGACAACAATTTAAATCTTAGGCCACAGTTCCTTGTAAGGAAGACATAAAGCACTTTATCATTACTTTTTTTCCTGCAGCAGCAATTCTGCCATCTAGTTTCCCTTGTCCTAACTCCTGAATAACCAATCCATTTGGTAAGGTTCTGGAGCATGATGGCATCTCATCAGGATTGTTGTTCTTATCTTCTTCAATAGATTTATTCTTCTCATCTAACAATCTTGAAGGCAGTTCTGAATTCTTTGCCTGTACATTCTCACTAGTTTTCAAAGTCTCTATCTTCTTTTTCTGTTTCTTTTTCTTCTCCGAGTAATCCCCACTATCAGATGGAACAATGTTATAGACAAAGTCCCTGCAAAAGTTGCACATGGAAATTCTATTTCATGGAGGAATAAAAACAAAAACCCAAAATCTTCCAAGAAATGACTGCCAAATGCAATGCTAGACTTGCATCCAATTTGATGTCCTGAGATGAATCTTGACTTAATAAATATGAAACTACAAGTCTTGAGATTTCTTCCGTTTGCAAACATCAAAACAATCTTAAAACAATATCCTTTTCTGCACATATTCACACATTATGCCACGTGAATGTCTGGCCCACAAGCCTTCACATGAGATAGCAACGTAGATTATGCATGGAGTTAACAAAACATAGTATGCTCAAATACAGTGGGCATGACTGTGATTCCATTCATTGCACACAGGCAGTAACAACCAAGTTACTAGGATTAAAACCATCTTGCCTGGCTTCATTTCCTATGGCAGTATTGCTTTGGTTGTTATTGCTGGTTTCAAGAGTCTCTGCTGCCTGTTTTTCCTTTTTCCTCTTTCTTTTAACACCGTTTTGAGGTACCAGATGAGAGGAGAGCAGTCTGTAATAGAATGACACATTAGTTTTTCTACTCTAATGCAACAGAAACAAAAAAGTTGCTACATAGTTGTATCTCTTCAAAGAAATTGGCTATTGACTCGTGTCAAAAGCAAGGCCATATAAAATGTTGTTGCATTTTCAATATACAAGAGAGCTACTAATATTGATAATACTAACTCATCATTTGCTTGCTTCTGATTTCCTCCACTTGTCACTGACGTGTCCTGCCCCATGCCTTCACTCTTAGCTCCACTCCGCTCAAACTCATCTTCTTTAGTGACAATATCAACTTCAATACTTTTTCCCTCCTTTGCTATTTTCTTACTTTTCTTTTTTGGCTTAGCAATATTGTTTGGGACACCTCCAGTGGAAGGAAGTGAGACACGTTCATCTTCCCTATCAATATAATGTAATACATTATTAATTTTCCCACAGATCCAATCCTACCAAAGTTTCACTTACTACTGGAAAGAAGAGGAGAATAATGAGAGAAACAGCAACTAACACTCATTTGAAAGTTGGGTTTGCAGAAGCTTTTTTATGATACAACAAAGTAAATAGACAAATATGGAGTCTCTCCCAGAATATTTGAACATACAAATTTCGGTAACTCATTCAAATAAAGTAAAAATTCACGCTATAAGAAATTTCATTGTATATTGGGAAGATCCAACCAATCATTTGCAGGAGAAAAAAGTTATTTTCTATTGAATTAATTTCTTTAGACATACTTACCGATCACCTCACAATGTTTGATCAGGTAATCAGTTTCATTATTTACTTAAATGAATAGATTCCATATCTCTTGACAAAGACGATGGTCAGACTTAATTGAAGGTTGTGCTAACCAAATATGCTGTCAATAACGAAGAATAGGGTTGGCGAAGAGATTCCAAACTCACTTGTTATTTGCATTCTTCTGGTCTTTTGCATTCATAACAGGTAGATCTTGACCTAATTTGTCTGCCTCTGTTTCCTGCTGGGCTTTATTCCATTTAAGCGCTGTGCCAAAGAAAAATTCATCTTTCTCTCCTGAATCATGCATTTTTTTGTTGTTGCCTTTCTCTTTCCTTCTCGTTTTGGACTGTGCATCATTCTTAGAAACCTCTCTGTCGTCTCTTCCGTCCTCTCTACACATTAACATCAACCAGAAAGAACATGAAGGGAGTTAATACAATGATGTACAATGGCATAATAAAATAGCAGGAGAGAAAACCAGAGTACTGACGTACAAAATTTTTCTACTCCAGTTTTGTATTACCAATTCTCTCTTGAATGCTGGACAAAGTAATACTACCACATGTAGTTAACATAATTCAAGAAGTTCTATTGCCCATTTACACAACACTCCAATTTGTCAAAAGACTTAATCAGGAATATAGTGGGAAGAGTTAGCATTCTACACAAAATTTGCTTATGTCAATTCTTGGCAAGAAGGGGGAAATATTTTCTTGGAGAGGATGCATGTACAACTTCACAATAAAAATGTTGCCAATATTTTTACATTAAACATGTTAATCATGAAACATCCACTCTTCATTCTTACATTTTTGGCTCCATGTCAACAACAGCATGTCTCTTCCTTGCCTGAAAATCAGCATCACTGACTTCATCTTTTATCTTTTTCTTGTGGGCTTCATCTGTTTCTTTCTGAGCCTTTTCTTTTCCTTTTGATTTCTTGCTCTTTGAAGAGGATTTACTCTTGTAGATTGTTGAAATAGGATTCATGTCCTCATTTTCACTGTCTGCTGCTGTATCACCAGTACTATTCTCGGGAAACACTTGTCTTTGAGGATTATAGTCATCATCAGATTCACTAACTTGGTACTTTTTTTTTAATCGTCTACTGTTGCTCTTGACACTTTTAGGACTTCCTCTATCCAATTTCTTTGCTGGAATTACATTAACCACTCTACATCTCAGAGGATTATGTGAGTAGAACTTACAGTTAATTGTAGTAAGTAAAGCATTCATCCACTTAGAGAAATAATTCAAACTATTTCAAGTGGCAGAAGCACATTGATACCAGAAGTGATCCAACAACAAATAAATCCAATTTATCCTAAGTCTATGCTGAACTTTAATATATAAAGTACAGAAAAGTATACCAAAATATATGAGGGGGTTGTATTCTTTAAAAGCAACAATCACTATAATGCAGGAAGGAAAAATCAAGCCCAGAATTTAAGAATTCATTGCCAAAAGCCCAGAAAAGGAGTCAAAATTAGTTTCCTTAACTTTTTAGCATAATAGTTTGGAAAAGCACCTTCATCATCATCAATAAAGCTATCCTCATACTTGTCATCACTACCATCCACAGAATATTCTGGTTCTGTATCTGCAATATCTTCTCCATATGATTCTCTAACCATTACAGTAAAGGAGAAAGAAATGATCGAGACCGTATATCTCTGATCAAAATAACAAAAGAATTAGGAATTCAAAAATTTCAACTTCACACTTCAAATTTGAGATAATAAAAGGATCAAGTCAGGAAAAAAGAAAAAAAAAAGTCAGGAAAAAGAAAAGATTGTAGGTCAATGAGGAGGATAATCGCTTTGCTTCAATCCTATATATTTCCACCGTTTATTGTCTCATTTATGTCTTCTCCATATTTAAAGAAATGCAAGATCAGTAACTTTGATTGCTTGAGACATCTCATTTCTGCAAATAACGGCACAGAATCTTGGACCAACAAAGGATACGACTCGTCTTCACGATTTTGATGCCATCCACCACGTAAATAGTAACCAGTGAGATGAACACTTCGAGGACCAAGAACTGAGAGAACAACATTTTCTGCCTCCTCAAACTCCAAGTTCAATTGGCAAGATTCATCCTTTTCTGTAAACAAAGAGCAAAGAAAAACGGGACTCTTATCTCCAACGTTGCATTGAACCATAGTCTTGCCAACCGCAGTACCAATTCCCAAGGTTGCCTGAGACAAGCACGAACCAAAATGCAAATCAACCAAACTAAACAACATCCTACTCCCAAAAACCTAAAACAAACTGAATGAAGCATTAAGAAGGAAAGAGAGTAATCACTAATCACGGAGGCATTAAATTTTCACAAACCAAAAAGGAGAATAAATATAAAAATGTTATCAAAAATCTTTTGAAGAAAGAAAAAGGTGAGTTACCTGAGATATGTGGAGTCTTCCCCCGCCATCATGACGTGAAAGAGTGAAAGGTTTTCCCGGTTTCACTTCAATTCCTGCGAAAAGTTTGTTACTTCAGACATTCCCACAAGTCTTTTGTTCTTTCTTTTTGCTTTTGCAGTGAAAATTTTTGAGAGACAAAAGAAAACACAAGTATACACATGCAAAGATGATAGTGGTGGACATGAAAGAAAAGACTAACCCCAAAACGCCATTGTTGTAAAGGGAAAGAAGCAACTTTCTTGTTCTTCACCTCAGCAAAGAGCCGAGGACTTTTGAGGGACGAAGACAAACCCTAGAGATGTTTTAGCTTGAATGCCTCTCTAAACCCTTTGGCCTTGTTTATATACCCACATATTGAAAATGGCGCGAGAAGTCTTTCATCGTGGAGGAAGGCAAAGGTTCCTCTTTTAGGCACAAAAATAGGGAAAAACAACAACAAAAGATCTCTTTTTTACCAACTTTAATTGCATGTTAATAAAGAAAAGATTTTATTCTAATAAAGAAAAGAGTTTTAAACATTTTCAAATTAAATTAAATTTAAATTAATATATTAAAAAAGTTAAAATTTATGTACCAATACATAAAACTCACATCTTACGAAAGTTTGAAGATGGTCATAATATACGCAACCTTCTTT